>JAULUF010000047.1:6925000-7150000 GCA_031834385.1 Semotilus atromaculatus
ACTTATAATATTACAGTATATCTCCTATTGTGACTAAAGTTAGTTTGACTTATCCTTTTCAAGCATTCTAAACGCTAGCACAGCCGAAGACTGTCATGTTTGATGGTGGCTAGAGAAGACAGACATCCATAAAATACATTTTTCGTCTTCTTTGTGCTGCGTGGTGATTGGAGACCAACAGCCAATCACAATTGACCTTTAATAATGCGTGTGTGTCAAGAGTTGAGCGCGCGTGTGTGTCAAGAGTTGAGCGCGTGTGTGTGTCAAGAGTTGAGCGCGCGTGTGTGTGAAGAGTTGAGCGCGTGTGTGTGTCAAGAGTTGAGCGCGTGTGTGTGTCAAGAGTTGAGCGCGCGTGTGTGTGAAGAGTTGAGCGCGTGTGTGTGTCAAGAGTTGAGCGCGTGTGTGTGTCAAGAGTTGAGCGCGCGTGTGTGTGAAGAGTTGAGCGCGCGTGTGTGTCAAGAGTTGAGCGCGCGTGTATGTGAAGAGTTGAGCGCGCTTGTGTGTGAAGAGTTGAGCGCGCGTGTGTGTCAAGAGTTGAGCGCGTATGGAAAGCCGTTAGGGCCAAAAACACGTGAATTTTAACGTATTTCACACGTATTTCACGTGTATTTTACACGTGAAATACGCGTGAAATACGCGTTGATTA
Organism: Semotilus atromaculatus; assembly: GCA_031834385.1. NCBI lineage: Eukaryota > Metazoa > Chordata > Actinopteri > Cypriniformes > Leuciscidae > Semotilus > Semotilus atromaculatus. The sequence goes on from JAULUF010000047.1 coordinate 6,925,647, forward strand.
TGTCACGCGTATTTCACGCGTATTTCAAGCGTATTTTACGTGTATTTTACACGTGAAATACGCGTGAAATACGAGTGACATAATCAACGCGTATTTCACGCGTATTTTACGTGTAAAATACACGTGAAATACACGTTAAAAATCAGTATGAACGGGTCGGTGTCATTGGCTGCTGAAGACTTGGGTCTAACCATTTCTGTGAGCTTAGAGGGGTGTACCGTTCATAGACTATGATACCACCAGTTTACATGCTATAGATCAGCTTATTCAGGTTTTTTTGTATAACCTATATAAATAATATATTTAAATTGCAGTTTTATGAAAATTTAGATAAAAATTAAATTGACTTGTGCCTCATGCCTCATGCCTCATGCCTTTTTTGTAAATAAACACATTAGTGGACATTCTAGCTTTAACATCAAAGCATTAACATTTGTGTGGGGAAATCAGTTACAGTGGAGGTAACCAATGCAGGTTTATGATCACTGCAGGTTTAAGATACAGACCACTGTAATCAATATCTGTCTTTGGAAAACAACGTGAGCTTTTGTTGTGCTTACATTCACAGCTATAGCAAGCAGGGGGCGCTTATTCAAACCTTTTTGTTCGGAAATTGGGCACTCAGGCAAACTGTAATTAGGTAGCCTGCAGGTGATATTATCAATTTAAAGGAATTTAATGAAGTATTTAAATATTTTATTTAAGGATTTCATGCTTAGAATGAGAGCGTGTGCTCAGGTCAGGACAGGTATAATAACTTGATTTGCCTTTCCTGACAGCAGAACTGTAGCCTACTAAAGTCCTCCTAGGTCACCTTGATAATTGGTATTAAAGCAATTTATCTGTAAAAAATTATTAGACACTTTGGTAAAACACCATATATGCCTAACATTTAAGTAAACATTTAAACATAAAAATACTAAGTAACTTATTATGTGGGAAAGACCCTTATTTCGAACAAATTCGAATTGAAAGCTAATACCTTCTGATTATGTAATCCGTATGAAAGGTGCATTTATCTCTAAAGGTGCATCAGCCTTACAGCGGAGATGGAGATGTTTTTAGCCGACACTAATTTAGAAAACAGTTTATTAATAAACAATTAAAATGCCTCGTTATTTTTTCTTTATCATTAGCCTATAACTCACCTAAATCACCTTTCTGTAGGCTATGGTTCCAGAGGCATAAATATGGCTCTTCTCATTCAGCACTGCGGGAAAAATATCATTTCCAGGTTCTGATTTGGCCTTAGAAAACCATTTAAATCTCCATATTTTTTCGTATTAATTTGTGAATATTTTAAATGTTTAATAAAGGGGCAAAAAGTCATAAACAAAAATCTGAAATTTAGTCGATGTTTAGCCTATTTTTTTTTTTTTTTGCGAAGCATTTGTGTACAGTTAAAAAAAATGGTGTTCAACTTTGCGTTTAAAAAATAAATAAATTGGACACAAATGTACACTGACCATTTGGACACAATACGAGAGATCTTTATTAAATTCATAAAAGAAACAATAATTACAGGAATACTGGATTCTAAACCTCAACGAAATGCCACAATCAAGACCTCGGAGCAGAAATGAGGGAGAAACACCCAGAAACTCTGTATGTGCCGTTCGCAGTAAGGGTCTTTCCCTGCCATTAATGCTTGGATAATAACACAATACATTTTTCCTTAATCATAAAACTCTAGAGATGCAGTGATCATAAACCTGCATTGGTTACCTCCACTGTAACTGATTTCCCCACACAAATGTTAATGCTTTGATGTTAAAGCTAGGAATGTCCACTAATGTGTTTATTTACAAAAAAGGCATGAGGCATGAGGCACAAGTCAATTTAATTTTTATCTAAATTTTCATAAAACTGCAATTTAAATATATTATTTATAGGTTATACAAAAAAACCTGAATAAGCTGATCTATAGCATGTAAACTGGTGGTATCCTAGTCTATGAAAGGTACACCCCTCTAAGCTCACAGAAATGGTTAGACCCAAGTCTTCAGCAGCCAATGACACCGACCCGTTCATACTGATTTTTAACGCGTATTTCACGCGTATTTAAAATACGCGTGAAGTACGCGTTGATTATGTCACGCGTATTTCACGTGTAAAATACACGTAAAATACGCGTGAAATACACGTGAAATACGTGTGAAATACGCGTTAAAATTCACGTGTTTTTGGCCCTAACGGCTTTCCATAAGCGCGCGTGTGTGTGAAGAGTTGAGCGCGCGTGTGTGTCAAGAGTTGAGCGCGCACAGAATTAAGAGGTTGAGAGAGAGAGAGAGGGACTTGACAGAGCGCAGAGAATAAGTTTGTGAGAGCACCTGAGTAAACTGCGTGAGAGGGTTATTATTGCACGTTATAGCAAATACATTTATTGAGCACGGAATCGTTTTTTCTTTGCTCAAACGATTTTTTTTTTTTTTTTGCGATTGTTAATTTCGGTTCAAAATATAATGCAATGTGCTTGCAAAATATAGTTCTCTGTGCTCAAAACTTACAATTACTCGCTCAGGAATGAGGCACATATATAACGCCATAGGACGTCAGGGAAAGCAGTCGGATGCAGGTTATTTGCAGCAAATGCAGCGTGCCAAAGTCTTATTTGATCAGTGAGTGATGATGATGAGTGTGACAGGGCGCATGTTACTGAAAGAACGAGCAGAGAGAGAGACAGAGAGAATGTGAAATTGAATTTATTTTGTCATACTTAAATAACAAGAGTTCAGTACATGGATATGACATACAGTGAGTCTCAAATACCATAGTTTTCTCCTTCTTACTTAAATCTCGTTTTTTGAAAAACACCCTGAAAAACAGGCGAATCTCCACATAACAGCGACTGTGACGCAACAGTCGGATCATTAATATGTATTTAGTTCCTTCATCCGAGCCTCTGAAGAAACAATGGGTTACTTTTATTTTCTCTGGAAATTTCCAAACATTTCACCGACGAGACCAAGCTTTGGCTTTACCAAGCAACACTTTCTGATGTGTAATTGTTCAAGTTCAGACAGGTAATCTCTCTCTCAAAATCATTCAATACTGTATTTACATCATCGTGTTTGCATTGGTGAAAGCATTAGAGAGAGTGCAGAAACTGCGTTGCAATGATAAGATCTTTATTCTCGCGATCAACACACTGTCGTCTGTTTGCTCAATGATCATCACGGCAACATTTTATGTGATGGGAATAGATCTAAATACTTTAAAAACATCTCACGATTCGTTTATCTCGATAGCTGTAATAGTAAAAACGTATAATATCTGTAGTAAAAGTAATCGAGAGAGTTTCACATGTAATACGCAGCTATTTCATATGCAAGCCTGTCAGCCAATCACAGCAGAGGCCGGTTACACACAGACACGCCCCTTCAAACAGAGTGTTTGGGCTCAGGGCTAAAATCAGAATGGAAAAATGCCTTTTATTTGTTAATTATGACTATTTTTGATCTAAAAAACACACTAACATTATAAGTGCAACCCAGAAAACATTATACAATAAAACTAAAACCCATTCTTGGGCACCTTTAAATATGTGTGAACTGTTATCTGTAAAAGACTGTCAAGTACAACAAATTGCTAATATCCCAGTAAAGGAGTCAGTGACATATTTGGGGGTTGTTATTTCAAAAGACCAAAAATCTAGATGCAAGATTCTCCAGAAGGCTAAAGCTGAATGACGAGGGGTTTATCCCTAAAAGGTAGTTTTGTTATGTAAGGCTGAGGGACTGTCAAGATTGGGCTATACTGCGACTTCACTCGCGGTTTCTAAGGAGATGTGTAAAGCTATTGATACTGCCTTATTTAATTTCCTTTGGAGAAACAGAACTCATTATATTAGGAAGTCTATAATAATGAATACTTATAAGCATACTTTTTCACCCCATAGATATTTAATTTGGAACAATTACAATTTATTATTTAAAAATAAAACCTTCTTTTTTGAAAGATGGTTTTTAGCAGGTATATTACGAGTAGATCAATTACTAAATCAAGACGGTATGCTGCTAACTTACTCAGAGTTTCTAGATCTCCATAAAATCCCAGTGACTCCCAGGGAGTTTTCGATTGTCATGGATCCCCACAGGGGTCTTGGGGTTATTCAGAGCTAATACCCAAACCAGTATTGATCGCCCCTTTCTTACTTTAATTTATTTGATACTGAAATTGGGAAAATATGTTTTGCCCCCGGAGTCGTAAATGTTAATAAAACTATCCGTTCATTATTTCAAAAAGACATTGTCACCAGGCCAAACTGTACTGTTTACTGGAATAGACTGGTTGAAGGTTTGTTATGGAAGGCCATCTGGACTTTAACAAACAAATATTTATTGGTAAATAAAATAAAGGAAATAAGTTTCAAAATCTTACACAGGTACTACCCAGTAAATCATTTTCTTGTTAAATTTAAAAATGATATTGATCTGAACTGTTCTTTTTGCAATACGTTGGCTGAAAACCTTGTTTAATTTATTTTGGCATTGCGCTCATGTTAGAAAATTTGTCTTGTCTAGGTTTATAATTGACAACATTGACCCCACTTTTTCTTTGTGTTTAGAAAATGTTATTTTTGGTTTTAATAATATTCCCTCAAATAAAAGGAAAGAGTACTATATTATAAATTTAATTCAACTTTTTGCTAAATTCGACATAAATGTAAATACAATAAAACCCAACCTTTGTTTTTGGTTCTTGAAAAAGAAATGCAATTATATATCAAGACTATCTTTCATTCCCACAATAAGAAAGCAATTAAAACTATTTCTGTTTGTGAATCCTTTGATATTTTTATATAATGTTTTGCCTCCCCTGGCTGTCTGTTTTTTTCTCTCTCTTTTCCGATTTGTATATATTGCAATTCTGACTGTACATTGACTTTTTGTTTGAAGTATAATAAATAAAAAAGATTCCATGATCGAGGGTTGGACGTTCTTCAGCTCATCGCGGTTTCGGTTTTCGCCAGTAGTGGGCGCTCGTGCAGCGTGAGCAGTGACGTACATCCGAGTGAACGAGACGGAGGGAAGTTAGCGAATGAAGGGCTTGACAATTTTGGACTGGAACACAGCCACAGTCTCGTTAGGACACAGTCTCGGACTCTCGTTAGGACGCAGCCTTCTGATTGAGCAACACCACACAGGCGCGAGTTCGGCTCAAGAGAGTGACGTGACACTGGTGCGCGGCGCTCGGTGATGACGTCACGGTAAGCGGAAGTGAAGGAGAGTTCCAGAAAGAGCGGCGGGTGCGCGAGAAACACAAACACAACTGTAACAATAACTACTGTAATCATAATAACAGTGCGATACTGTACAGCATTATAAGGGAAGATCAGCTGACAGAACCACTGACTATCCATCATGACGACCATCGATTACAGTGTGTGGGATCATATCGAGGTGTCGGATGATGAAGATGATACTCATCCGAACATCGACACTCCGAGCCTGTTCCGCTGGAGACACCAGGTACACACACACACACACACACGTCTGATTTACTATGTTTGTGGGGACTCTTCATAGACTTAATGGTTTTTATACTGTACAAACTGTATATTCTCTCCCTTACACTAACCCGACCTCTAAACCTACCCATCACACACACACACTAACCCGACCCCTGATTTATAAGCTTGTTTACCCATGAGGACCTCTATTTAGGTCCCACTGTGACATGAGTCTGTGTGCTTTCAGTTTGAAGTCCCCACCGGGATAGAAAAACATGAACACTCTCACACTCTCACACTCTCACAGACACACACACACACACACACACACACTGCCCCTGTCCCTAAACCTACCCATCACAGGAGACATTCTGTATTTTTACATTTTTAATAAAACATTGTTTTTTATGTTTTTTAAGCTATTTGAAATATGAGAACTTATGAAATGTCCTCATAAACCACGTGTAAGTTGTAATACCAGTTGTAATGTGCCATTATACAGATTTGTGTCCTCATAATCACATAAACAAGAGCACACACACACATATATGGCAAGCCATTTTAACATTTAATCCTTAAAACCTACTAGTATCTCTTTTCATGCTACTAGTACTTATTTTTTAGATACTAGTATCTATTGTGTGTGTTGGTCACATGTGAGCGGATGTGTGGTGTTCCTCAGGCTCGGGTGGACCGTATGGAGGTGTTCCTGAAGCAGGGCGAGGAGCTGGAGAAGAGCCTGATGGAGAGCAGGAGGAGGCTGGAGGAGGCGCAGCGCAGGGTGAAGGAGCTGAAGGAGGAGGCCGGGTCCTCGGACCGGGAGAAGGAGCTGAGTAAAGCCCAGGCGGAGGAGAAGCAGCTGAGGAAGGAGGAGCGGTCCTGGCAGAAGAAGATGGAGGAGCACCGCAGAGAGGAGAAGAAGATGCCCTGGAACGTGGACACTCTCAGCAAAGAGGGCTTCAGTAAGGTGCGACACACACTCACACACTATACTCACACTATACTCACACACTCACTCTTACACACACTCTCACACTATACTCACACACTATACTCACACACTATACTCACACACTCACTCTTACACACACTCTCACACTATACTCACACTATACTCACACACTCACTCTTACACACACTCTCACACTATACTCACACTATACTCACACACACACACACACACACACTCTCACTCTTATACATACACACACACACAGATGACGCTCCTCTGCTTGTTTCAGAGCGTTGTGAATGTGAAGCCTGACAAGAAGGAGGAGACGGAGGAGCAGAAGGAGGAGAAACACAAGACCTTCGTGGAGAAGAACGAGAAGCAGATCAAACACTTCGGTGAGATGAATCAGAACGTCTTCTCTTGTCTGATGACGAGAGCAAACCACAACCATCCAATCAGTTTCCCATGGACACAACCAAGCCCCGCCCACATTTGTTCTTGTTCCAGAAGTTCACTGCTGTTCTCATGACGTGTGTGTGTGTGTGTGTGTGTGTGCAGGGATGCTGCGCCGCTGGGACGACTCTCAGAAGTACCTGTCTGATAATCCTCACCTGGTGTGTGAGGAAACGGCCAATTATCTGGTCATCATGTGCATCGATCTGGAGGTGGAGGAGGTAACGCTGTGTGTGTGTGTGTGTGTGTGTGTATAGCTGATGTGTGTGTGTGTGTGTGTGTGTGTGTGTGTATAGCTGATGTGTGTGTGTGTATAGCTGATGTGTGTGTGTGTGTGTGTGTGTAGCTGATGTGTGTGTGACTGACCCGTGTGTGTGTGTGTGTGTGTATAGCTGATGTGTGTGTGTGTGTGTGTATAGCTGATGTGTGTGTGTGTGTGTGTGTGTATAGCTGATGTGTGTGTGTGTGTGTGTGTGTAGCTGATGTGTGTGTGACTGACCCGTGTGTGTGTGTGTGTGTATAGCTGATGTGTGTGTGTGTGTATTAGGGGTGGCACGGTACATGAAAAAACATCCGAACCGTTCGGTTCGCTTGTCTCGGTTCGGTGCGTGTGTGCGTCGCACGGTTCGTTCGTCGCATGCGCAATGTAACCTCGTGCCCGTGACCTCAGACGGTGCGTATACTTTTCGCGCGAAATAAGAGATGTGTGGACATACATATGAGGCTTGTTCGACTTGAACCGGCGCTGCACAGACCGGTCGATGAATAACATCAAAGTACCGCGAGAGCAACGGCTCCGTATGCTTTTCAATCTCTCGCAGTACTTCGATGTCATAAACTGATCGGTCTGTGCAGCGCTGCAGGTCTCGTCACGTATAGAAATGGCAAGTGGGAGAGATAAGGAAGGCTAACAGGAGTTGGGGGATGCACCAGCGTCGTATAAGTCAGTGTGTGGGAACATTTTGGATTTCATGTTACCTATGATATTTAAATATATACAGTGACACTAAGTTTAGATGAGAACTCCAGTCACATGTTTCCAAACTGCACTTTAATTTCACGTGAAAAAAATGTATCCTCACTCTCAGGGAATAGAAGCATTGTTGATATACTGTTTTTGAGTTTGAACTTATGTTTCACTTTATGATTATGGCTTTTGCTATATTGTTATAGCCTCATTATCTATAGGCAATCATTTGAAACGTATTTTGACTTATTTAAAAGATAGTGCTTTAAGAGTTCCTCTCTTTTTCTTTTAAAAGATAAACATTTTGTAAGAGCTAACGTTACACTGAAGTTGACAGTTTGATAAATGCAAGTTAATTCATTCTTTGTGTGTCAAATAAACAAAAGCATTTCATCAATGTCTTCTCTTTTGCTGTATAAAAATGTCACCGGCTTTCCTCAGAGATGGTCTCTCAATGTGCTTAAAGTCAAGTAAAAAAAATACTGTATCCTGAATTGTGGCTAATTAAGCTATAGCCCATATCGTATGCTGAAGTACATTTCTGGAGTGTTAAAGATTAAAAGAAAAAATAACAACAAGAACCGTACAGAACCGAAAACCGTGACCCTAAAACCGTGAAACGAACCGAACCGTGGGTTTTGTGAACCGTGCCACCCCTAGTGTGTATAGCTGATGTGTGTGTGTGTGTGTGTGTGTAGCTGATGTGTGTGTGACTGACCCGTGTGTGTGTAGCTGATGTGTGTGTGACTGACCCGTGTGTGTGTGTGTGTATAGCTGATGTGTGTGTGTGTGTATAGCTGATGTGTGTGTGTGTGTGTGTGTGTGTAGCTGATGTGTGTGTGACTGACCCGTGTGTGTGTAGCTGATGTGTGTGTGACTGACCCGTGTGTGTGTATAGCTGATGTGTGTGTGTGTGTAGCTGATGTGTGTGTGACTGACCCGTGTGTGTGTGTGTGTGTGTGTGTGTGTGTGTGTGTCAGAAACACGCGCTCATGCAGCAGGTGGCGCATCAGACCATCGTCATGCAGTTCATCCTGGAGCTGGCCAAGAGTCTGAAGGTGGATCCGCGCGGATGCTTCCGCCAGTTCTTCACCAAGATCAAGGTGTGTGTGTTTCTCGTGAGCTTCTCATTCGTGCTGGGTGAACCTGAATAACTCAACGCACTGATTCACCTCAGCTGTATTGTATGAGTGCTCTTCTTTTTAATTTAATCTGTTCTTTTAATAACAAAGATCAAGTAATTTTATTGTGAAATAAAAGTTGACACTGATGCCTCTGTGTGTGTGTGTCTCTGTGTGTGTGTGTGTGTGTGTGTGTGTGTGTCTCTGTGTGTTTCAGACTGCAGACCAGCAGTATCAGGACGCGTTTAACGACGAGCTGGAGTCGTTTAAGGAGCGAGTGCGCGGCCGGGCGAAGATCCGCATAGAAAAGGCCATGAAGGAGTACGAGGAGGAGGAGCGTCAGAAGCGCCTGGGTCCCGGAGGCCTGGATCCTGTGGAGGTGTACGAGACCCTGCCAGCGGTGAGGCTCACACACTCTCTCCTCATACACACAGTTACCATAGTGATGCTGACTCTCCCAGCCTTCAGGACAACATTCAACACCATATGGAATATGTTCTCAATATATAGTGAAATGTGGCTGGTTTAGTGGGATTCATCAGAATAATAATTATCTAAGCAATCATTGGTTGCATCCTAAAGGCTCACTGCTGTTATGCGTAACCTTTTTGATTGCAGAAGATTTCTGGTCTTTTCAATAGAAATCTGTACGATTGTGAGTAAAAAACGTCACGCGTGTCACAAGTTTGTAGTTTAAATTCACGCAGTTTTTAAACAGAAAACTGCTGGGTTTGAAAGTGACTTTAGTGTGAGCAGCGCTTACATCTACACTACTGACAGTGGACCTTAAAACTAATGAGGGCTAAATGCGATTTTAAAGGTTCTCAAAAGAACGCTTCTGTCATAGCAGTGGATATTCAAATTAATTAACCAATCATTAATACCATTGATCAGCTCTACCAAACGTGGAGTTATGTTGTTTTGATTGATGAAGCTGCTTTGATACAGTCTGTATTGTAGGAAAGCGCTATATAAATATACTTGACTTGACTTGATTCTTCTGTCTTCATCTCCACAGGAAATGCAGAAATGCTTTGATGATAAAGACATTCAGATGCTTCAGGACGCCATCAGCAAGATGGACCCCACGGTCAGTGTAGCATGAGTCTGACGAGGGTTGGCAAATGTACCGGTACTTGGCGGCCTTGCGAGTGTGACGGCGTTGCGAGTGTGACGGCCTTGCGAGTGTGACGGCGTTGCGAGTGTGATGTGTTGCAAATGTGACGGTGTTGCCAGTGTGACGGTGTTGCAAATGTGACGGTGTAGCGAGTGTGACGTTGTAGCGAGTGTGACGTTGTTGCGAGTGTGACGTTGTTGCGAGTGTGATGTGTTGCAAATGTGATGGTGTAGCGAGTGTGACGGTGTTGCCAGTGTGACGGCGTTGCAAATGTGACGGTGTAGCGAGTGTGACGTTGTAGCGAGTGTGACGGTGTTACGAGTGTGACGGCGTTGCGAGTGTGACGGTGTAACGAGTGTGACGTTGTTGCGAGTGTGACGTTGTTGCGAGTGTGACGTTGTTGCGAGTGTGACTGTTGTCAGTGTAGCATGAGTCTGACCAGGGTTGGCAAATGTACCGGTACTTGGCGGTGTTGCGAGTGTGAAGTGTGACGGTGTTGCGAGTGTGACGGTGTAACGAGTGTGACATTGTTGCGAGTGTGACGTTGTTGCGAGTGTGACGTTGTTGCGAGTGTGACGTTGTTGCGAGTGTGACTGTTGTCAGTGTAGCATGAGTCTGACCAGGGTTGGCAAATGTACCGGTACTTGGCGGTGTTGCGAGTGTGAAGTGTGACGGTGTTGCGAGTGTGACGGTGTAACGAGTGTGACATTGTTGCGAGTGTGACGTTGTTGCGAGTGTGACTGTTGTCAGTGTAGCATGAGTCTGACCAGGGTTGGCAAATGTACCGGTACTTGGCGGTGTTGCGAGTGTGAAGTGTGACGGTGTTGCGAGTGTGACGGTGTAACGAGTGTGACATTGTTGCGAGTGTGACATTGTTGCGAGTGTGACGTTGTTGCGAGTGTGACGTTGTTGCGAGTGTGACGTTGTTGCGAGTGTGACATGAGTCTGACCAGGGTTTGGCAAATGTACCGGTACTTGGCGGTGTTGCGAGTGTGAAGTGTGACGGTGTTGCGAGTGTGACGTTGTTGCGAGTGTGACGTTGTTGCGAGTGTGACGTTGTTGCGAGTGTGACGTTGTTGCGAGTGTGACATGAGTCTGACCAGGGTTGGCAAATGTACCGGTACTTGGCGGTGTTGCGAGTGTGACGGTGTTGCGAGTGTGACATGGCACAGCTCTATAGTGTGCGAATGCCTTGTCTCTCGTCTGATGATGTTCATCCTACAGGAGGCCAAACTCCACATGAAGCGCTGCATCGACTCGGGATTGTGGGTACCGAACTCACGTGTGGACGAAGATGGAGATAAAGATGAAGGCGACGAGCCACAGTATGAGGAAGTGAAGAAGGAAGATCAGTGATCGCGCCACACATACACACACACACACCAAGGCCAAAGCAGATTCCAGTTTGACCCACAGTGATCATGAAGAGGCTGTGGGCCACGATCCTGACACACACATGCAGTGCGTCTCTCCTCTTCCTCTGTTCTGTCACTGTTGTTGTTTTATTTATGCAGCGTTTGTTTGGCCTGTAGGGTGAGGCGATTCACTTTCAGCGCTACCGTCTCTTCTTACTCTGTTTCCCACAGACGTTTAACATGAATGAATGTGCAGAAATCTGCAGTATTAGACGTTCCAGATGAAAACTATTAATGAACTGGTCTAGTCTGGTTTTGTCTCTTTTAGTTCAGATCGCTCTGCTCTGTTAGTGCTGATGCTCAGTTTGTCAGAATAAAATCGTGGGCTGATGGGTAATCTGTGTCTGAGTGTCTTTCTGTATGTGATTGTAACACGTTTATCTGTATTTGTGCAGCTGAGGCAACAGTAATGATGCCATTATTACAGTTTTAATGAGTCAGTTTTTAACTTTTTCACTGCCATTTATGGAATTTTCTGACTTTCCGTGTTTTCACTATTGTACAGTAGGAGGCGCTGTTACACATCTTCTCAAAGAGTACTGAATCTGCAGATCAAAACACAGGTGAAGAAGCAGAAACAAGCCATGGAAACATTGCTTATGCACGTTGTAGCCTTTGAAAAAAAAATGCTGGTAACACTTTATTTTACGACCCGCAAACAACTGCGTAAGTACACCGAAATTACAGTGTACGTTTCTGTAATTATAGCGTACTTCCGTGTAGGTATAAGGGAACAATATGTTAAGTTTGGGGTAATAAAGGGGTAACAAGCAGATATACAACCTGTAAATAACTTCGTAAGTAAATCGAAATTACGGTGTACGTTTCTGTAATTATAGTGTACCTCCGTATAGGTATAAGGGAACAATATGTTTTGGGTAGGCTAATAAAGGGGTAACAAGTAGATATACAAGCAAATTATTTATAATGTAATTATTTTAAAACTAACAGGTAGGCTACCTATTATGTTAATATATTCCAGGCAAAAATTGTACGTCTGTTGTATATAAAAGTTATCACATTTCTGGCAAAATATGTTCTTGTGCAATTTTACAGGGTAATTTTGACATCTGTGGGTTGAAAATGATGCATGTAAGCACAGTATGATAAAAAATGAATTTATTGGCTTTTCTTACTAGATTAATTGTTAAATCAACCCACAGATGCCAAAATTAAATGTAAAATTGCAGAAGAACATATTTTGCCAGAACTTTTATATACAACAGACGTACAATTTTTGCCTGGAATATATTAACATAATGGTACCTGTTAAAATAATTACATTATAAATAATTTGCTTGCATAGCTTGTTACCCCTTTATTAGGCCTACCTTATAACTACACGGAGGTAAACTATATTTACAGAAACGTACACCTTAATTTCAGTTTACTTACAAAGTTATTTACAGGTTGTATACTATCTGCTTGTTACCCCTTTATTACCCCAAACTTAACATATTGTTCCCCTATACCTACACGGAAGTACGCTATAATTACAGAAACGTACACCGTAATTTCGGTTTACTTACGCAGTTGTTTGCGGGTCGTAAAATAAAGCGTTACCAAAATGCTTTTGTTCAAAATGTTGCTTTTTTATTAAACTTACCCACATTCGAGAGTTGATAAAAGAATGCATGAAACTAGAGTATTTTTTGTTTGTTTCTTGAGAAGCGGAGACCCCGTTCTTTATTTTGATATTTTGCATATTCATATATTCATACAACAAAATGAGGTCCTGACTCTCTGTGGTCATTAAAAATCCCAGGATGTCCTTTGAAAAAGAGTCGGGGTACCCTGAAAAAGCGTTATTTAAATGTAACTATTATTATTAAAATAATTTGGGGGCCATGGAAGTTTTGTGGAAAAAAAGAACAAAATGATGACTATGTAAAATTGATACATGATTTTTAACAGATACACAGACAGCTAGAATCTTAGTTATTGAAGAAACGTTTCCTGACTGACATTACGAGTTTGTCTGCTAACTGTAAGAACACTTGATGAAATAGTTTGTGAGCATTGGAGTGTTTCCAGGAATACCAAGCCTAAACGCACAAGAATACTCAATCCCGTTGCGTGAAGAAGCATGTTAATGTCCGTTTCTGAAGCAGAACTGATGCAGTGTTTCGAAGTGCTTCTTTAAAGGTGAGCTTTCCCTCATTTCTGTATCTGCACGCACACAGATCAGGTGTTGGGCCACGAGTCTCTCTTAAACCACCGTATGGAGACATCATATTTCAGCATCACTGAGATACTACTATAGGGTTTTCCTGTTGTGTTTTTACTATTTTATTGGTTATGTTTTTTTTTTTTTGCTTCAGTTTTAGTTTGTTAAATTAAATGAGAAATTTTTACCATTGCCGGCTGTATCGTTTTTATGGTTGTAGTTTCAGTTAATAATAACCCTGTTTATGTTTGATGAAGAGCATCATGATTCTGAAAGACTAACACAAGCGTTTATCTAAAAGCTAACATTCTGATCAAAACACAGGAGCCAGAGATCAATATTTACATCCACTTTATTCAACACAGATCGAGTCGTTGGTTCCAGTCAGAGTTCCAGAGCTTTCTGAAGACGCACACACACCTCCTGTTCACCCAGAGAGAGCATCATCTCCGCCACACTGGGACCCTTCTGCAGACACAGGGCAACACACGGGTTATTGATGGCATTACTGCCGTGTGTGAGTGAGTATAGTGTGTGTGTGTGTGTGTGTGAGAGAGTGTGAGTGAGTATAGTGTGTGTGTGTGTCTGTCTGTGAGTGAGTATAGTGTGTGTATAGAGGGTGTGTGTGAGTGAGTGAGTGAGTATAGTGAATGAGTATTGTGTGTGTGTGTGTGTATAGTGAGCCTCACACCTGCTGTGCACTCAGAGCCAGTCTCAGCACTCTCATCACACTGCTGTATTTGGTGTTCAGTCTGCTGGCCATCAGCTTCAGCTCACGGTTCAGTCGCTCAGTGGATGAGAACAAGCCGCCGGCTTCAGCCAGCCTGAGCACAAACACGCACACACACGCTAATAACACACACACAGACAGTGAACACACTGATATGGTATGGCTATACTCACTGTATGACGGCCGCTGCGATGTGGGCCGCCTCCACGCTCTCGTCCTTCAGCTGCTGCTGCGAGACTCGAGGACGGACCCACAGGTAGGAGTACGACTGACCCAGCAGCTCCCGCAGAGAACAGATGTGACCCTGACACACACACACACACAGACAGATGTTCAGCATCTCACACACACACACGGGCAGATGTTCAGCACCTCATACACACACACACTCACTATACTCATTCACACACGTGTCCAGTACCTCACACTCACTATACTCATTCACACACGTGTCCAGTACCTCACTCACTATACTCTCTCACACACGTGTTCAGTACCTCACACACGTTCAGTACCTCACACTCACTATACTCTCTCACACACGTGTTCAGTACCTCACACACGTTCAGTACCTCACACTCACTATACTCACACACGTGTTCAGTACCTCACACACGTTCAGTATCTCACACTCACTATACTCACTCACACACGTGTTCAGTACCTCACACACGTTCAGTATCTCACTCACTATACTCACTCACACTCGTGTTCAGTACCTCACACACGTTCAGTATCTCACATTCACTATACTCACTCACACTCACACACGTGTTCAGTACCTCACACACGTTCAGTACCTCACACTCACTATACTCACTCACACACGTGTTCAGTACCTCACACTCACTATACTCACTCACACACGTGTTCAGTACCTCACACACGTTCAGTATCTCACTCACTATACTCACTCACACTCGTGTTCAGTACCTCACACACGTTCAGTATCTCACATTCACTATACTCACTCACACTCACACACGTGTTCAGTACCTCACACACGTTCAGTACCTCACACTCACTATACTCTCTCACACACGTGTTCAGTACCTCACACACGTTCAGTACCTCACACTCTCTATACTCACTCACACACGTGTTCAGTACCTCACACTCTCTATACTCACTCACACACGTGTTCAGTACCTCACTCACTATACTCTCTCACACACGTGTTCAGTACCTCACACACGTTCAGTACCTCACACTCACTATACTCACTCACACACGTGTTCAGTACCTCACTCACTATACTCTCTCACACACGTGTTCAGTACCTCACACTCACTATACTCTCTCACACACGTGTTCAGTACCTCACACTCACTATACTCTCTCACACACGTGTTCAGTACCTCACACTCACTATACTCTCTCACACACGTGTTCAGTACCTCACACTCACTATACTCTCTCACACACGTGTTCAGTACCTCACACTCACTATACTCTCTCACACACGTGTTCAGTACCTCACACTCACTATACTCTCTCACACACGTGTTCAGTACCTCACACTCACTATACTCTCTCACACACGTGTTCAGTACCTCACACTCACTATACTCTCTCACACACGTGTTCAGTACCTCACACTCACTATACTCTCTCACACACGTGTTCAGTACCTCACACTCACTATACTCTCTCACACACGTGTTCAGTACCTCACACTCACTATACTCTCTCACACACGTGTTCAGTACCTCACACTCACTATACTCTCTCACACACGTGTTCAGTACCTCACACTCACTATACTCTCTCACACACGTGTTCAGTACCTCACACTCACTATACTCTCTCACACATGTGTTCAGTACCTCACACTCACACACAGGTGTTAGTACCTTGTAAATAAAGTGTTACCGTACCTTGCGCAGCTGCAGGACTCTGTGTATATAGTGCGGCTCCAGAACGGTGTGGTCGCTGATGTCAGAGCCGTGTGTGTGAAGCAGTCGCTGTCTCAGTTCGTCCTGCAGCTCCACACACGCGTGCTGATCCTCTATCCGGTGCTGCAGATGAACCCTGCGTCACACACACACACACACACACCCCGTCCGCATCAACTGACCGACCTCTAACCACACGCGTGTGTATTACACACTCTCAGATTCACTCCTTCACGGCTCTTTAACACTGGAGGTTTCGCTTCTTTACCAACAGATGGATTTGCACTTCAATGCACAGATTTTGACCTGATAGCTCTGTAATATCTGACTCCTTTTTCTGAACTACAAACTTACAGTACAAGGATAAGAAAGTGAAATTGGGATTCTGTTGATCTGCATGTTTGACAGTTTTATTTATGGAACAAAACAAACCTGTTGAACTCGTTGAGTTTGTCCAGATCCAGCAGGGCCGAGTGCGTTGTGATCTTTGAAATGTCAAACTCTTGGATTAATTCATCCAGACGTCGACCGATCCGATTACCTGCAGAAACAACAACATCTGATGATCTGTGTGTGTGTGTGTGTGTGTGTGTGTGTGTTCCTCTCACTCACCGCTGAAGCCGGAGCCGGCGTGTGTGACGAGGTCCAGCAGGCTCTCGGGGAGCATGCCCTGCTCTCGGAGGCTCTGGATGAGTGTGTGTCTGTGGCGTTTGGAGAGTTTGCTGCCGTCGGGGTTGAGCATCAGCGGCAGGTGAGCGTACGCCGGCGGACTCCAGGCTAGCGCGCGGAACAGCTGCAGGTGTTTAGCGCTGGAGATCAGCCACTCCGAGCCGCGCAGTACGTGACTGATGCGCATGTGGTGGTCGTCCACCACGCTGGCCAGGTGGTACGTGGGAAACCCGTCGGCCTTCAGGATCACGGGGTCTCCCTCCACCGACGCCACCTCGTGACGGGTCCAGCCGAACACCAGGTCCTGGAATGGGTCAGTGCCGGAGGCCAGCCGGAAGCGGACCACAGGGGGAACACCCGACGCTAGCTTCTGCTGGACCTGCTCCTCACTCAGGTGTCGACATCGGTTATCATACCTGAGAGAGAGAGAGAGAGAGAGAGAGAGAGAGAGAGCGAGAGACACACGTTACACACTCACGAGCGCCAGCTTCTCCTGTCTGCTGCAGGCTGCCTTGAGAAACTGTAATCCCCGTCTTGCATGTACTTTGAGGGGAACAGTAACTACCTCTGATGACTTGGTGTGCACAGGAGCTTTGGTAGAGCGGGACATTGCTGAGGAAAGGGCCTTCTGGGGCCAGTATCAGTACAGCAGAGGTACGCCCGGATGGCACAGCATGGCGTTAGTGACAAGAGGTTATGTCAAGCTGCTAACCTGGACTATAAATTTGCGTAACCAATCTTGTGAAGCCATTATGGACACAGGCAGCTCATACTCATTAATCCAGGAGTGAAAGTGGAGGAGATGGAAGGATGAGACAGAGTCTTGCAGGGAAAGACATTAACCTTGCCAACAGCCCAATCCAGAGGGCATTAGGAGAAGTTACTTGGGAGTGTACCCAGCAAGGATGCACAAACCAATTGCGACTATTCATCATGAGAGATGAGGACCTAGCTTTTCCACTAATCTTAGGCCTCGAGTTCCTTGTGACGTGGAGTTAAGTTGGATTTTGACACCTCATTGCCTGGACAAAAAGGAAACATTACATCCATTCTCTTGTTATGACCGACCACCCTTTGTTAATATACACTGTTCACGCCGGCTCCGGCTTAAGTATCCAGTGACACCGCAGTTACCATCGAGGATTTGGTGGGTCTTGCTGATGCCTCCAGGACAGAGAGGAGGCATTGAGATGGGTCGCTGTTTAATTGGCCAACTGTCTGTACAAATGCCTTAGGTCAAGCCTCTATCATTAAGCATCAGATCATAACTAATGACCCCATCCCAGTACAGAAAAGAGCATATTAAAAGCAAGTAGTGCTTGTAGAGTTGTGCCGATAGACGATAGTATCGTGTATCGACGATAGTCAGAGATGTCGCGATGGCTGCTGCCTTTGACGATATCAATACGATATTTGGCTCGGTTTCCCATTAATGTACTTAATAATAATAATTATTAGTATTATCATTATTATAAGGTTATACTGTTATTAAATTAATATAAGGAACTACAATTAATTTGTCTTGCCTAAATTCATAACGACATCACCGACACGCGCAAGGATTGAGAACTCCTCAAAGAAAATGACATTGCTTGTTATAACAGACGCATCATTCTAGGTGGTGTTGTTCGTCAGATTACAAAATGTTAATAATAATAATAATATCACTAAAATTATATAGACCTATAACAGTCTTTAGGTCACGAACACGTCGTAGGAGGAAATATATCGCAAATACTTTCTTCACCCAAGAAATTATAAAAGCGTGTTTTCATCTCAGTAGAAGGCTATAGTCAAAATGCAGCATCTGTACCGGCATGAGGATAATATATGTGTCCGTAAATTTCCCGCTAACATGTTTGAATGATCGGAGTCAGATACACTAATGAGTAGGATTATTATTTTTTTTACCTCACTATACCGGGAAATAACCTGATTTAGACTATTAATAAACACTCCACCTTAGCTAGCAAAATAGAAAAATATTCTCATATATAAAACAAAGTAATTAAACAAGCAAATTAATGAATAAATATAATCAAATAAATAAGCCCCGCCCCCTCACGATAATATCGTGTATCGACGATCTCACAGGCTAACGATAGGACGATATGAAAATTGAGCATATCGCCCAACACTAAGTGCTTGAGCCCAAGAAGAATGCGTTTCTGTGTGGATTATCGAGCACTGAATGCCAAAACCCCTCTGGATGGATTTCCCATGCCTCGGAAACAAGATATCTTGGAGTGTGTCAACGGAGCAACAGTATTCAGTACTCTAGACTGGATACTGGCGAGTGGTGATGGATGAAAGCAGCTTCCAAAAAACTGATTTGTTACAAAATACAACCAGTATGAGTTTGCTCGTCTACCATTGGATTTAAAAATGTTGGAGCAATGTCAAGACATTTGTGAGGTTCTCAAATCGTATACTCTTCTGACAAAGGTGTTATAATTAATGTTATTAAGTGTGGATTACGTGGTATGTGTGTTTACCGCAGGCATGTGTGTGTTTACAGCGGTACGTGTGTGAGTTTACCGCGGTGCGTGTCCGCTGCGCTGCGCCTCCCTTTTCAGCAGCTCCAGCCTCTGATTGGTGCAGAAGCAGTAGTAGGCGTGGCCTGTGTGCAGTAGTGATGATGCGGCCTGTGAGTAGAGATGGAGCCGCTCAGACTGAACATAAGGCCCATAATGCCCTCCTCTGCGACTGCTCTCATCTGGGGGGATTCCTGCACACACACACCCCGACTTAGACTTACATGCGTCTTGCTGGAGGGCATGAGATTTGTTTATTTATGTAGCCTGACTGTTGCAAGTTAAAATTAGCATTTAACATCATGATTTTCCATAGAGCTGCTTTGAAAGTGTGTATTTTGAAAAGCGCTATATAAATAAATGTGACAGGATAGGGAGGCAGAAGCCGGCTGAACTATTCCTCAAACTCCTAAAGTCAGTTTTTTTCTCGGATGACGGACAGATTAAATCTGACACGGACCCTAAAGCTTAAACTCGTCATGGAACACAAGTTGCTCTTTTCTCCTCTATAGTAGTGAAGAGTATAGTGAGTATAGTGCAGTAAAGAGCAGTGTGCAGTGAAGAGTATAGTGAGTGCAGTGAAGAGTATAGTGAGTATAGTGCAGTAAAGAGCAGTGTGCAGTGAAGAGTATAGTGAGTGCAGTGAAGAGTATTGTGAGTATAGTGCAGTAAAGAACATTGTGCAGTGAAGAGTATAGTGAGTGCAGTGAAGAGTATTGTGAGTATAGTGCAGTAAAGAACATTGTGCAGTGAAGAGTATAGTCAGTGATGTAGTGGTGCCTGGAGAAGTGGGTATACTCTTAATTTATGCCCCCAATATTTTTTTTAAGCGTCCCAGCAAAGGATGAACGCTGTGACATGTAAGACTAGTCTTGCATATTAGTATTGAATATGCAAGACTGTATAATATAGAATAGAATTAATAGAATAGAACATAGAATTAGTAGTTTTCTTGTATTCTTGTATATTCTTGCATATCAGGGGCATACACAGGGTTTTATAAATAGAGGTCCCATAAATTAGAAAATTTAGATTTTCCTGATCTCGACATGAGCATTTTAAGGTGTTTTGAAGGCCCCAAAAAAAACAAAACAAAAAGGACAACATAGCTTTAAAAGCATGTCGGTGGGCAGTAGCATCAAGTATTTGATCAGATTCTTAAACATGAGAATCAGTTTAAATGTCTGAATGGCCTTGAATAAGAACTGATTCAAGGATTAGATGTTACATTTCAAACAAACGCCAATGCAATCCTTCTGTGTCCAGAGGCACATGAGCATCAAAGATCAGTTTCAGCTACTTTTTCTTTCCCAAATTAATCAATGTTCTGTTCATTGAATCAATGGTTCAATTGCTCACTCATAAAGACAGTCACTTGTCGCCACCTTCTGGCTTAATGATGCAAGTTGCGCAAACACAGACAAGCGTGAGTGATACAAACAACACATTCGAGGTAACGTTATACAAATATTTATACAATAATAATGTCAATATATTTATAATAGGGTGCTTGTGTTGTTAAATTGAGCTTATAATTTCCACTGTCTTTGATCAAACTGATTATTTCTGTCGGTCATTTAAAACTTATATCGAAAAAAAAACAGCTGTTTTTTTAGCTACTTGCATTTTATCCCGCACTGTATGATCGTTAACTGAAGTGAAGCATCGCGTTGGGATTCGCGCTCGGCTCGCGCTTCTGTGAACAACAATCTCGCTTGCTTTGATTGGTCGTCTCAAACATTTAGACAGGGTGTTTAGACTTGCAGCTCAGCTGAGGAGGTCAGTTATCGTCGCGATGGGCGAATCATTGCAGCACCAAAAGAGTTAATATTAGGGAATTATTTTACTATCATTATATAGGCTACACACAAAAAACGACCCTTACTGGGTGTTTTTTGTTCACATGAGATTGGATAAGCTACTAAATGATGCGCATCAGAGGGGATTTAGAAGTGGGTATACGCAATGCCGACTGAAAAAGAAGTGGGTTTACGCCGTATACCTGCGTATACCCTGCACTACACCACTGAGTATAGTGAGTATAGTGCAGTAAAGAACATTGTGCAGTGAAGAGTATAGTGAGTGCAGTGAAGAGTATAGTGAGTATAGTGCAGTAAAGAGCATTGTGCAGTGAAGAGTATAGTGAGTGCAGTGAAGAGTATAGTGAGTATAGTGCAGTAAAGAGCAGTGTGCAGTGAAGAGTATAGTGAGTGCAGTGAAGAGTATAGTGAGTATAGTGCAGTAAAGAGCATTGTGCAGTGAAGAGTATAGTGAGTGCAGTGAAGAGTATTGTGAGTATAGTGAGTATACCTGCCCACTCCAGCATGTCCTCGATGGCGTCGGCGGCTCCGGGCACCAGGCGATCGCGGTCCGTGTCCTCGAGCCGCAGGATGAACACGCCGCGCTGCTGCTTCGCGAACAGGTAATTATACAGAGCCGTGCGGAGACCCCCGAGGTGAAGAAACCCTGAAGAAGAGATAAACATGCTTCAACCACAGGGTTATATCACTCTATCACTGTCTCTATCACTCTATCACTGTCTCTCAGTCTCAAACCCTGAACAATAACAGGCTTCAACAACACTATCACAGTCTAACACTGTCACAGTCTATCACGGTCTCTATCACTGTCTCTCAGCCTGTCCGTGTTTATTCTCCTCTAACTGTGTTCATTTATGATATTCTGAATATGATGATATTTTTGTGTGTGTTTCACCTGTGGGACTGGGAGCGAATCTCACGCGCACCTCGGGCTGTCTCGTGCACACGTCTCTGCGCGCGCCGGGCTGTCTCGTGCACACGCCTCTGCGCACGCAGCTTCTCCTCCAGAACACGCAGAACATATTTACATCCAGAACACGCAGAACATGTTTACAAGTTTCTCTCAGTCAAACCGCAGAGAAAGCGAGTGACCCCATCTATCACTCTGGTGTTGTTCTTCTTCTTCCTTGGTGTTTTAAGGCAGTTGGCATCCAAAAAGTTGCATTACTGCCACCTGCTGTCTATTAGCTTGTCACTTTTCACAAATATGTCCTTCCTTGCTCACTATTTTGCATTCTAATATACTTTTTACATTATACTATCCTATACCATTTTCTTGTAAATTATGTTTCGATCTCTTGTCTTTCTTGTGTAAATTTGCTGCATGACATAAAACTGTAACGGTTCCAATCGCATTGGCCTGTGGGATGTTGACATACAAGAGTTAGTTAACTTACAGTATTTATCATTAACCTGTTCATCTCTCGTATCATGCTACTCTATTCTGAATCATGTCAATCCTCCTGAACTTCCATCATCCCATTGATGTTTCCATATTTCCATGACCCTTTCCCACACTACTCTTCCCTATGAGTTTGATCATTTAATCTCAAAGTCAACATGCTATTTCTCTGTTGCCAATTGATCAACTTTCTCATTTCCCTGTGTGCGCTGGTGTCCACATATATCTGCTTTTCCCTTGTCTGGATACTCTTGAATTTATGAACAAGATTTAATATAATAATACTTATGGTTAGGCTACTTAGTAGCCGCTACTAGCTTTTGCAGACGTAATCCTCCTAAGAGCCGACAGTCAGGCATGTTGATATTGGACTGTGCAGTAAGAATAGCACATATTAACCCATAACCCTAACCCAACTGCACACACATGCACTCTGACAGATGTTCTTTATCTCCGATTTATGGATGTATTTCTGCATCTGTTCGTGAATCCATCCCTACGCTCAGTTTAATGGCTGTCGCTGCTCAGGAGCGTGTGTGTGTGTGTGTGTGATGCAAATTGGTCCATGTGTATGTGTAAATGTGAGGATGTGATTTGATTATTTATTTTTATACATTGTGTGCTAATGTATTTGAACTATTATGGACGGGTTGTCTGTAAAACTGGATTGCCCCTCTGGGACTAATAAAGGCATCTGAATCTGAATGAGGACCTCTAGGGGCCAAAACAAAACATGACAAGCAAAATACTGCTTTTTTACTGACACAGTTTAGTACCGTACAGTCCTAAAGAACCCTTGATATGGTTCTCTGTGTTAAATTAGGGTTCTCCAGCGTTCCTGTAGTTCAGAAGCGTTGCTGATGTTCTGGAGCTCAGCTCTACGACTGTAGTTACACAGACGACACTCTCTACAGATACAGGAGTTATTCATTCAAATGTCTATAAATTATAACTTTAAAAATAACAGTCATTTCCTAACTATCATGTCTTTTTCTATTTTTACTTTAACAGAACATGTAAATATGCGCAGTTCTGTTCAGGTGGAGGGTACTCATCTTCTCCAACGTAACAGAGATATGGAATTTATGATCCACATTGTTTGATTTTTTTTTTAATTATGACTTTATGCTTAAACATACCCAGTTGCAAAAAACATTAAAGCTATCCCATGACTTTAGCACTTTTTACTTTTTACACAGTGAAAGGCTCATACGTCCATTTGTGCTCATTTTGGCCTTCATGAACATAGAAGAGACACAATGTAACACTAAACTGTGTATTCCAGATGATGTCACGTATCATAACCTCATATTCTGCAGAGAGAAACTGCTCGGAATACACACATAACGGAGGACGTACACAATAAAGGACTAAAAGAACAATATTAATACATAATTTATAAAAATAATAGTAATCTTAATAATATGAAGATACTAATATTGTTGAAAAGGTTATGACACCATTACGGTCCCGTAGAGCACATGGTTCTTCATGGAGCCTGATGAAAGGGTTCTGCTATTGTTCTGGAGTGTGTGAGTTTAGTTCCAGACCTTTCCTGATGGCCTCGACGGTTTCATTACTCATGTCCCATAGGACGTTTATAGTGGGATGTGGATGTTTGGAAAGAGGTGGACACTCTTAAAAGAAGTAGAACCATTGGAGTTCAATAAAGAACTTCAAAGTGCAAATATGAACTTCTAATTATCAAAAAGGTTCAAAGTTGAACTTACAGGTTCTATAATGATCCACTTGTTATTTGGAAGTTCTTTTTAGAACCTTTGCTATCTTAACAGGGTTCATATTCGAACCTGTGTGTAGTTATAAGGTTCATTTATGAACCTTTTCTGTGATGACTGGATTCTACTGCGAGTTCAATTGATACAGTGTGTTTTATCTGTACCCCCGACCACCCCACACAATTCTATAAATTGCATGATAATCTTGAAGGGCCCCATGTTTTTGTCAATTTTTAAAGCACAAATTAAAGATAACAAAAAAAAAAAGTTCAGTTTTACATTTATAAATGAACAAGAAGCTGTTCAATGTTAAGTGGAGAGGCTATAAAGTGACATTCTTGGCCCTAGAAATAGACTGTGTTCAATATATCCAGATTAGACAACCATACGTCATTTAAATGTTCACCAATTGACAAGGACACTATGCATTTTAGGAGCAAAAATTCTGGGTCAGTTGTGATGCACAGCTATGTGATTTTAAATGTTACAGCTCTCCTTCTGTTCCAACTTTAGACCTACTCTGCTATATATTTTGTTATTAGCTGATGCCCATGTATTAGCCTACTTTTAGACACAGAAATGTTATTAGAAAACGTTTCTTACTTGTGGTAAGGTTTCTTCAGGAAGACTTTTAGTCTTTATTTAGATAATTATTATCATTATTATTATTATTATTATAACTAATTATTAGCTATTATGTGTTGAGATTGCTTACCTAAATGTTTTTACAAAAACGTATATTGACTAAACTAATAGCTAGCAATTTACAAATCACAAGTAGGCCTATACATTATTTTCACTGAATAAACAAATCCTTTAAATTGTCAAACATTTTCTAAATCTGGGCACGGCACGCAACGCAATGCACTAGTATCTCCAAAAGTCTCGTGCAATGATGTCAGTGCTGGTCACGCGGAAGAACCGTTACAAACTGTCAAGCGGAAGCAGCGGGACTGAGCGGAGCGACCCGAAACCCTGAGGTAAGACAACCTGTCAAAAAAACTATGACATTTGTGAAAAGCTATAATAATCATGAAAATAACACAGATTTTATGTCATAATAATATTACTGTGTGTTACAAAATGACGTGCCTTGCACACACGTCGTGTTAATGCGGCCAGAATATGGAGGAATTAATTGGACATTAATATTTGTAACCCACAGAAGACAATCTACAAATGTATACAATGATGCGCAAATATTTCACTATCTGCAAATGTGTATATTTACATTTGTGATGTGTAAAATCATATCCACAAAAATACAGGGTGATGTGTACAACACAAAACTGTTTTTTACACATTTGCAGATTACTTCCTGTGAATTTGTGGGTCACGTTACATTTGTAAGTTCCTTTTTACACATTTGTGGAATTTTGTCCAATGTGTACTGCGGAGATCTGTAAATAAACATATACAAATATCTCACAACCTAAAACATGTATTTTTACATTTGTGTTGTGTAAAATCATATTCACAAAAATAATGTGTGATTTGTAAATACACACAATTTAATCTGTACAAATATCTTTTTATTTCACATACAAAGTGTGATTTACGCTTTTGTGGATCCATTTCTACACACAAAACTGTTTTTACGCATTTGTGGATTGCTTCCGGGCAATTTGCAGGTCACGTGACATTTGCAACTCCCTTTTTACCATAGACAGTAAAAGAAATGGACACAGCGACCCCGTTGATTTCAAAGGAGAGAGTTGAAGCCCAACATGGGCACTCACTTCCTGATAGCCAAGCGTTCTGCGCAGGCTCAAACTGAGCTGGACGATGGAGATGTGACGTGAGCAACCTGACTGACAGTTGTAAATCTTCTAGTAGCTGTGCCAAGACAAATCTGAATCACCTAATCTTGCAGAGACGGCGAAGCGTGACCTGGAGTAAAAAACTAGGTGGGCAAGTGCATGCATTGTCTTAGTCTGGCAGCGCCGCCGCTATAAGCGTAATCTTAACGTAAGATTAGCGTAATCTTAGCGTAATTCACGCCATTTTCAAATGTATTATTTCGAGATATTTTTTCCGTTTTCATCCTTGCTGTGTGCGTGCGTGTGTGTGTGTGTGTGAGAGAGAGAGAGATAGAGAGAGAGAGAGAGAAGGAAATCTTTTCTTAGATAATAAAAGTTAATTTTGTGTAACAATTCATATTTTATAACACAGTATTTTCCAAATATCAATATTTCTCTGCATATAGACTGAAGAAACTGGAAAATCCAAGATGTGGCTGATTGGTTCATGGCAAACAGTTTCCAGGAGTTCATCATTACAAGGTTGATCTCACAAAAATGCCCTCTTTTATTTTCACAATTAAGCACAATATGATCTTGACTCCTGTTGTTTTAACAGAGAATGAAATTGATGGGGACACTTGAATGAACCTAACTAAAAACTATGATAGCTATATTCCCAAAAATGACTAGCAATTTTACAAATAACATTACTCTCATTAGACTTCCTCTTTTTAGCTAATTCACTACTGAATTTTCGAAAATATTTAGACTTCATATTTAGCTTACTCCCAATTATTGCAGTAATTGTCTTCTTCCTTTGCTTTGTTCCAGAAATTTGTTATAATTTCATCAATTTTGTTTTAACTTCATCATAGGCAAGAACTGAATTATTAAGTTTCCAATAGAAGGGAGAACTATATGAATTAACAGTAGCTGAAAGAGGGATGCAAATAGAAATACATTTATGATCAGATACAGGTGAAGATATAATATCAGTTGAAATATTATGCAGCTCGTTAGAAGCAAGCCATAAGTCAATGCGAGATTGGCAGGAGAAAGACTTGTTATTCCATGTAAATACCTTTAAAGATGGATGCGATTCCCTCCAGTTATCAACCAAAGAAAATCTCTGCAAGAACATCTTTAAGTAGGAATTAGAATTATTAGATTTTGAGGGCCATCTATCAATATTATTGTCCATAACCACATTGAAATCTCCGACGAAAACCAAATAAGAGTTGGGGTAGTTATTTAACAATAAAAGTATACATTCTTCTATTCGATGAAAAAAATCTTCATTTTCTATTTGTTGATTAGGACCATAAAGATTGGTAATAATAAACATCTTATCTGAGATTTCAAGTAGGAGGCAAAGATACCGACCACTCGGATCACAGTCAGAAAACAGAGTTTTCCCCTTAAAGCGATGAAGTAAAATGCAAACTCCAGCTGAACTTGATGTTCCATGTGACATCCACATGTCCAAGCCCCATTGTGATCTCCAAAAGCGAAAGTCTTCTTTGATTGAATGACACTCTTGTAAAAAATAAAAATCCCAATTAAACTGTTTAAGGTACAAAAATATAGCTTTACGTTTAGTAAGGTTTCTGAGCCCTCTGACATTAAGTGAATGAATAGAAAGAACCATCAAAGAAAAAAAAGGAAGAGAAAGAAAAAGAGAAAGTTAACTTTAAGCTAATACAAATAATGCGTTGAGATCGGACTAAAGAAATATGTGCATAAAATGAGCAGAGCAAACTACAATAAAAACTGTATATTGATGTAGTGCAGTACAAAAAGTAGGCGTAACTAGCCTATTAACTTCAAAACAGAAGTAGGCTACATGAGAGCCCTTAACAAACATGTGACAAGCAAACAAAAAAACACTAGAGCATCTTATGTGGGCTATTAGGTTGAGCCCAGTAACATTTTAATAAAGTGCAACGTTAAATGTCATAAACAGAGTTAAACCCCAAAAGTAACAAAATACCTGACTTGAGGACGTAGTTGCTTCACGTGGATATTAATCCTAGATCGTTTATATATAAATCCTGAATCGGCAAAAGTGCAGTTTTACTATATAGCGAAGCAATTAAATAAACAGTCGTAGAAGGAAACTCAGGTTGGTGGAAAAATTTCGGTGCCATCCACAAAAGCCCTTCCTCCTACGAAGTACTTGTTGTCCCGCCGCGCTTTGTCCACGAGAGGCCATAGTTTGTTCCTCTTTTTTCTATCTATCGGGGACAGATCCTCAGACAATTTTAAGTTGTTATTCCTGAGAAGTCCTTCGCTGCCCGCCAAATGGCATCACGGTAGAAGCGCGAGGTAAGGGTTATCCTAACCCTAACCCTAAACTGAAAGATGATCCCTCTAGGTTTGTCGCTCCTCGCTTGTTTACGCCCAAGTCGATGTACGGTATCGACAGTGTATGGAAGTTTGTCCTTTGCTTCTGGTAAAAGCTGCTGACAGACCTGGATAACCCTCTCCCGAACATCCTCCCTCTCCTTTTCAGGGATCCCGTAGATTCTCAGATTCCAACGACGTGTGTATCCTTCGAGATGAGGTAAACGTTGTTCATGCTCTGATGATTTCATCTCAATCTCTTCACTTGTGTCTCCGTTACACCGAGCTTACAGTACCTTTAACGTCATTAACTTTGGCACATACAAACTCGACAGCTGTCTTCGGCTATCTGTTTGGTGTTTTCGTTAACGGTGTCTTTCATGCTCGTATTCGCTCGTGCATTCTCCGCCACCATTCGTTCCAGAGCATCAGAACGATTATTAATTAGAATCGAGAGTTCTTTGAATTGTGCGAGGACATTAGCGGTATCAGTGCTTTCTATCTTCCGCTGTTTTATAACAGGAGACTTACATGGCGTTTCAGGGAGAGGAGGGAAGAAAACTTCTGCAGGCATAATATCCGCACAATCCATTTCTGACTCGAGGTAATCATGTAAATTGTCACTCAAAAGTTTGCTTGAAACTTGCTGTTCTGTCTATGTAGCTTTAGCAGGATTGGCTTGACATACATTCTTGTTCTTTCTTTTTTCAGATTTTCTCATTTTCAAACTCTATAATCGTAGCAAAAGGCTTGTATACACCAAAAGAAAGATTCTTTCTTACCGCACTACAAATCGAATTATTAGTTTGAATTTGCTGAGCTCTTTAAAGCACGTACAGTCAGGGCGCCATCTTGGCCACCTCTCCCAGTTTTTTCAGTCGCTAACAAGCGTTTGTCCAATCAGTTGTCACAGTTTCAAAACTCTAAACACAATTGACCTATGGCTAAGCCACGCCCCCTCCACTCACTCAGACAAACAGTCAACATTCGGTGACAGGCGCTATGGCAGATTTCACTGTAGGAGACATTTCACAGGAGGTAATTTTGATGATTTTTATATAGCATTTTATTAGGAGTTATTACTCACACTAAATCAACACAAATCATTGACCTTTTCAACATCATGACCTCTTGTCTTTTGGCACTGTATGTAAATAGTTTGAATATTTAGTTTTGTGGAAGAGGAGGGAAAAGGCTACATGTTTTGCTAAAAAAAAAACAACAACACTAAGTTCCCCAGTTGTTTTGGCATAAAGTTGTATAAAATATTGTGGTTCAATATGTAATTACAGTAATGGTTCATGATCAAATTAAATATGTACAGGTCTAAGTTGCATACATTACGTTTCCAGGACAAGCCTTTTTACCATCTTTATCAAGAGGACCTCTCCGTTAGTTTAGTGCTACACTATTTACAGCAATCATTCAGCACAACATTGCTAACATTTGTTATCTCGGTTATCAAATACGTTGTTGACTTACATTAGAACAGATTTAGACATCCTTGTTTAATTTATCCACGTTTAGTTGGTGTTGTGGTCTAAGTTACCGCATAACTTTATCCAGAGCAGACACTTATCTCGGTTAAAATGTGTCTTGGGAAAGGGTAAAGAATACACACCGTTGCCCAGCCTCACGGGATACTAGTGTTGGAGTTGCATGTACCCCATGCACACCGTTTGACCATTTTAAACTTAAAATGACAAGAAAAAACATACAAAAACGAGTGAAAACTGACTAACTGCAATGCATTTCAATGAACGTGGAAGCAGAGAATGCCCGAGTGTATTGGGTAAGTTGCGCACTGTGATTGGCTCATCGCATTTTGGGGCGTGGCTTAGCCATAGGTCAATTAGCACAGCATCGGTCTTTTGTGGCCATACCATTCACACATTTCATGTCGTTTTCACACAATTCGCAGTCAGTGAACAGATTTCCACAATGCTTGCATTTTCTTAACAGACAAGCTATACCTCCCAACAAAATTATGGATTGTTTTTGTTGTATTTACAAATGTTAACACACACCATCCCACAATAGCAAAAACAATATTCCAAACCTTAGATACAGTATAAAAACCTCTGCTTCTGCAATGATATCAGTTCAAAAACAATATATTTCAGCTGATAATAAATAAACAATTGAATAATTGACACACAGCTGATTTATGTTGGGTAAATTGGGCCAAACAGAGCTGATTCCAGTCTGGCTTAGACTCAGTTGCAGGGGTTATTTTTTTCTATTACATTGACACTTATACAGTAAAAGGAGGAATTTGAGGAGTGATGTTTTTGGAAACAGAAAAAGAAAAAGACAAACACTGAAATGTCTGGACGAGGAAGAGTAAGAGCAAGGGGCCCAGGGAGAAGAGCAGTGAGAGATGCAGTGAGAGGAGCAGGAGCAGTGAGAGATGCAGTGAGAGGAGCAGGAGCAGTGAGAGGTGCAGTGAGAGATGCAGTGAGAGATGCAGTGAGAGGAGCAGGAGCAGTGAGAGGTGCAGTGAGAGGTGCAGTGAGAGATGCAGTGAGAGATGCAGTGAGAGGAGCAGGAGCAGTGAGAGGTGCAGTGAGAGATGCAGTGAGAGGAGCAGGAGCAGTGAGAGGTGCAGTGAGAGATGCAGTGAGAGATGCAGTGAGAGGAGCAGGAGCAGTGAGAGGTGCAGTGAGAGATGCAGTGAGAGATGCAGTGAGAGGAGCAGTGAGAGGAGCAGGAGCAGTGAGAGGTGCAGTGAGAGATGCAGTGAGAGATGCAGTGAGAGGAGCAGGAGCAGTGAGAGGTGCAGTGAGAGATGCAGTGAGAGATGCAGTGAGAGGAGCAGGAGCAGTGAGAGGTGCAGTGAGAGATGCAGTGAGAGGAGCAGGAGCAGTGAGAGGTGCAGTGAGAGATGCAGTGAGAGATGCAGTGAGAGGAGCAGTGAGAGGAGCAGGAGCAGTGAGAGGTGCAGTGAGAGATGCAGTGAGAGATGCAGTGAGAGGAGCAGGAGCAGTGAGAGGTGCAGTGAGAGATGCAGTGAGAGATGCAGTGAGAGGAGCAGGAGCAGTGATAGATGCAGTGAGAGATGCAGCGAGAGGAGCAGGAGCAGGAGCAGTGAGAGATGCAGCGAGAGGAGCAGGAGCAGTGAGAGATGCAGCGAGAGGAGCAGGAGCAGTGAGAGATGCAGCGAGAGGAGCAGGAGCAGTGAGAGATGCAGCGAGAGGAACAGGAGCAGTGAGAGATGCAGTGAGAGATGCAGGAGCAGTGAGAGGAGCAGGAGCAGTGATAGATGCAGTGAGAGGAGCAGGAGCAGTGAGAGATGCAGCGAGAGGAGCAGGAGCAGTGAGAGATGCAGCGAGAGGAGCAGGAGCAGTGAGAGATGCAGCGAGAGGAACAGGAG
This sequence comes from Semotilus atromaculatus, assembly GCA_031834385.1. Taxonomy (NCBI): domain Eukaryota; kingdom Metazoa; phylum Chordata; class Actinopteri; order Cypriniformes; family Leuciscidae; genus Semotilus; species Semotilus atromaculatus. Next base: position 6,957,535 of record JAULUF010000047.1, read on the forward strand.
CAGTGAGAGATGCAGCGAGAGGAGCAGGAGCAGTGAGAGATGCAGCGAGAGGAGCAGGAGCAGTGAGTGATGCAGCGAGAGGAGCAGGAGCAGTGAGAGATGCAGTGAGAGGAGCAGGAGCAGTGATAGATGCAGTGAGAGATGCAGCGAGAGGAGCAGGAGCAGGAGCAGGAGCAGTGAGAGATGCAGCGAGAGGAGCAGGAGCAGTGAGAGATGCAGTGAGAGGAGCAGTGAGAGATGCTGGAGCAGTGAGAGATGCAGTGAGAGGAGCAGGAGCAGTAAGAGATGCAGTGAGAGATGCAGCGAGAGGAGCAGGAGCAGTGAGAGATGCAGTGAGAGATGCAGCGAGAGGAGCAGGAGCAGTGAGAGATGCAGTGAGAGATGCAGGAGCAGTGAGAGGAGCAGTGAGAGATGCTGGAGCAGTGAGAGATGCAGTGAGAAGAGCAGGAGCAGTAAGAGATGCAGTGAGAGGAGCAGGAGCAGTGAGAGATGCAGCGAGAGGAGCAGGAGCAGTGAGAGATGCAGGAGCAGTGAGAGGAGCAGTGAGAGATGCAGTGAGAGGTGCAGTGAGAAGAGCAGGCCCAGTGAAAGATGCAGTGAGAGGAGCAGGAGTAGTAAGAGATGCAGTGAGAGGTGCAGTGAGAGGTGCAGCGAGAGATGCAGGAGCAGTGAGAGATGCAGTGAGAGGAGAAGGAGCAGTGAGAGGTGCAGTGAGAGGAGCAGGAGCAGTGAGAGGTGCAGTGAGAGGTGCAGTGAGAGGAGCAGGAGCAGTGAGAGGTGCAGTGAGAGATGCAGTGAGAGATGCAGTGAGAGGAGCAGGAGCAGTGAGAGATGCAGTGAGAGGAGCAGTGAGAGATGCTGGAGCAGTGAGAGATGCAGTGAGAGGTGCAGTGAGAGGAGCAGGAGCAGTGAGAGATGCAGGAGCAGTGAGAGATGCAGTGAGAGGTGCAGTGAGAGGAGCAGGAGCAGTGAGAGGTGCAGTGAGAGATGCAGTGAGGGGAGCAGGAGCAATGAGAGATGCTGGAGCAGTGAGAGATGCAGTGAGAGGTGCAGTGAGAGGAGCAGGAGCAGTGAGAGATGCAGTGAGAGATGCAGGAGCAGTGAGAGATGCAGGAGCAGTTAGAGATGCAGTGAGAGGAGAAGGAGCAGTGAGAGATGCAGTTAGAGATGCAGTGAGAGGAGAAGGAGCAGTGAGAGATGCTGGAGCAGTGAGAGATGCAGTGAGAGGAGCAGGAGCAGTGAGAGGTGCAGTGAGATGTGCAGTGAGAGATGCAGTGAAAGATGCAGTGAGAGATGCAGTGAGAGATGCAGTGAGAGATGCAGTGAGAGGAGCAGGAGCAGTGAGAGATGCTGGAGCAGTGAGAGATGCAGTGAGAGGTGCAGTGAGAGGAGCAGGAGCAGTGAGAGATGCTGGAACAGTGAGAGATGCAGTGAGAGGTGCAGTGAGAGGAGCAGGAGCAGTGAGAGATGCAGGAGCAGTGAGAGATGCAGTGAGAGATGGAGTGAGAGGAGCAGGAGCAGTGAGAGATGCAGCGAGAGGTGCAGTGAGAGGAGCAGGAGCAGTGAGAGATGCTGGAACAGTGAGAGATGCAGTGAGAGATGGAGTGAGAGGAGCAGGAGCAGTGAGAGATGCAGCGAGAGGTGCAGTGAGAGGAGCAGGAACAGTGAGAGATGCAGTGAGAGGTGCAGTGAGAGATGCAGGAGCAGTGAGAGGAGCAGGAGCAGTGAGAGATGCAGTGAGAGGAGCAGGAGCAGTGAGAGGAGCAGGAGCAGTGAGAGATGCAGGAGCAGTGAGATATGCAGTGAGAGGAGCAGGAGCAGTGAGAGATGCAGTGAGAGGTGCAGTGAGAGGAGTTGCAGGGGTTATTTTTTTCTATTACATTGACACTTATACAGTAAAAGGAGGAATTTGAGGAGTGATGTTTTTGGAAAGAGAGAAGAAAAAAAAAAGACAAACACTGAAATGTCTGGACGAGGAAGACTAAGAGCAAGGGGCCCAGGGAGAAGAGCAGTGAGAGATGCAGTTAGAGGAGCAGGAGCAGTGAGAGATGCAGTGAGAGGAGCAGGAGCAGTGAGAGGAGCAGGAGCAGTGAGAGATGCAGGAGCAGTGAGAGATGCAGGAGCAGTGAGATATGCAGTGAGAGGAGCAGGAGCAGTGAGAGATGCAGTGAGAGGTGCAGTGAGAGGAGCAGGAGCAGTGAGAGGTGCAGTGAGAGGAGCAGGAGCAGTGAGAGATGCAGTGAGAGGTGCAGTGAGAGATGCAGGAGCAGTGAGAGGAGCAGTGAGAGGAGCAGTGAGAGATGCAGTGAGAGATGCAGTGAGAGTTGCAGTGAGAGGAGCAGTGAGAGATGCAGTGAGAGGAGCAGGAGCAGTGAGAGATGCAGTGAGAGGTGCAGTGAGAGGAGCAGGAGCAGTGAGAGATGCAGTAAGAGATTCAGTGAGAGTTGCAGTGAGCGGAGCAGTGAGAGGAGCAGGAGCAGTGAGAGATGCAGTGAGAGGTGCAGTGAGAGGAGCAGTGAGAGATGCAGTGAGAGATGCAGGAGCAGTGAGAGATGCAGTGAGAGGTGCAGTGAGAGGAGCAGGAGCAGTGAGAGATGCAGTGAGAGGTGCAGTGAGAGGAGCAGGAGCAGTGAGAGGTGCAGTGAGAGGAGCAGGAGCAGTGAGATATGCAGTGAGAGATGCAGTGAGAGATGCAGGAGCAGTGAGAGGGACATCACAGTTCAGGATTGCCACAGGTGGATCCGACATACCAAGCGGTTTTATCCCAGGTGCATTGCCTTGGAAAATATCAGATGTGATGTTGATGAAAACATGTGCCCTAACCCTGAAGATCGCAGAGATTAGATACAGTAATTTCGTGCTTTTTTTAGTTCCCCCTTTTTATCTGGGCTTTTTTGCTGTTGCTTTTTTGTTCAGAATGCTCTTGTGTGTTTCATGGATATTTTGTTCACTGTAAGCAATACTGTAAAACTTTTTCTGTTCTATCATACCGTGTTTCTACTGTACCTCCTGTAGTAAACAGTAAAGGAAAAAAAACTTATTTGCTTTTTACTGGATTGCTTTTGAATGTGAACATTACTGTATATGTGGACATACAGTTCCCAACCAAGAAATTTAGTGTAAAAACGGTGGATTGCATGTTTTGCACACAAATACCTATAAAACCGAAACATAAAAGTCTATGCAGTTTTTGTAATGTCAACAATAGCCAGTATTTTGAAACCTGGTGTACTTTGATTGACTGCATGTACCTTGTGAATTGAAAACAAGTGTTATATTTTTTGACAGAATCATTTCATTTTGAGTCAGATTTCCAGTGTTTTGGTAAAGTTACTGTGTTTTGTAGGTGTGAGTCTGTGTTAAGAGTTTAGAAAAAGTATCTGAATTATGGGCAAGCGCTTGTTAGCGATTGAAAAAAAATTTAATTAACCGATCATTAATATTGACAATTGACAATTTTTTCAATACTTTTAACAAATTTCATAAACTCTTAACGCACCAACACACCTACAACACACAATTGGCATAACAGTTCATTTCATGCTCAAAATCACACATTGTAAACTAAACTCCAACACTGATTTTCAAAATACAATAATACACTAGCAACAATACACTATGTTTACCAAAACACTGCAAACATGTCTCAAATAATTTGAAATTGAAATAATTTTTCAAAACACTAACATATGTTCTTGTCCAACAGGAAAATTTAGTCAATCATAACACTATGTCATATGTCATAGAAACACTAACACCATGCTGACAATGGTAATTGTCACATAGGAGAAAAGATATAAATAAGAATAAAAATAAAAATTGACTAATACAGTGTTGTCAGTATGATGGTGGTGAGGAGTGGTGGTGGTGATGGTGATGGTAATAAATAATAAATGGTTACATTGCTTATGGATACACACTAGGGGTGGAACGGTACATGTATTCGTATTGAACCGAAACGGTACGGGGGTCACGGTTCGGTGCACGAATTTACACGCAGAATACACGGTATAAAAAAAAAACTCGCGTGCAAATTAATTAATGTAATGCGGAACTACTGTTAGATACGCGGGTTCTTTAGGGACACATAATCTGTACCCTCGGCTTAGCTCTGAACGCGCGTTCACTTCAAACGTTGGCTTTATACGCGCGTCCTATTCGCTTTGGAGTAGCGTCGAACTAGACGCGAATTTGACGCTCTATTCGCGTTTGGTGTGACCGCATAATGAACAGGCTGCGATGTCAAGATTGCAATGCTGGAGTGTGTGTGTGCGCGCGCGAGAGAGAGAGAGGCGCGGGCGCGATCGAACTGTGTGTGTGTGTGAGAGAGAGAGGCGCGGGCGCGATCGAACTGTGTGTGTGTGTGTGTGTGTGAGAGAGAGAGAGAGAGAGAGGCGCGAGCGAACAATGGAAACATAAAAAACATACTCCGTCATTTTGTTCATACAGATCATTAAACCTGCAAAGTGTTTACTTTGTGTACACTCGCAATAAAACACAACATTGTGCTTTTGTCACACTGTAAACTCTTGTCAAACTGTAACCTACAACTGTCACCCAACCAAAATCACACACACACATTATCCATCCCCATTTCAAAACAGTCTGTGGGTCCCATCTTTTGGACATTCATCATATTGCATTGGTTTTCATTTCTTGTCCTCGGAGCACTAATCTGTTTATTTTTAAGTTACACATTCTACATTGATTAAAAAAGAAAATCGAATGTGTTTTTAATGGTAGTATTATTTTATACAGAAATCCATTATTTATAATTCAGATGAGAATAATGTTACATTGTTAAGTAATAATGTTAATTAAAATTAAGGAAAACAAATATATTGATCTGAAATATAGCAAATTAATTTTAAATTATTTCAGGTACAATTACCAAACACATCTCAAGGTCTTTTTATTAATTTAATTAATAAACTAATTATATAAAACTATTGTCAGTGCACTACAAATAAACTGGTTCTATGCCTTTATTAATAAAACTTATTTAAAAAATACAATGCCTTATGCATTTTTGTTTTGCTTTTCCCTCCATTGTACCGAAATCGTACCGAACCGTGATGTCTGAACCGAGGTATGAACCGAACCGTGACTTCTGTGTACCGTTCCACCCCTAATACACACACATACACACACCCACACTTACACCAGCACACACCTATACATTTACACACTTTTATTTCACTTCTGGAATTATGGAATTACTAGATTGTTCGTTACTGCATTATTTTGGTCTGTATGTCTGTATGTTAAAAAAAGAAAGAAAGAAAAGAAACACTAACATCAGATGGGATTACAAAAACTGCATTATGTTATATGTGTCAGGTATGCCCTTATACAACAGACAGTATATAGTATTGATCATAGATTGTGTTTTGCACTGCAGTTTCTTTTGAAGTCTCTCTACATGTTTGTTTTGTTGGGTTTCGGTGTTTTGCTGCAGAAATTTAATAAAAAAGACCCATCAGAGTGCTTTATAATGTACGGTTACGGTACAGTAGTTACAGTATACCATATGGTCATGCGATTGGAAGAACCTCAACACCGGAGTGTGTTTCCTAGATGGGAATCAGTGATTTATATATTTGCATAATTCAATCAGCTGTTTCTCAGTAATAATAGAATAAAATACAGGGGATATATTTGTGTTTCAATTCACAATATAAACAGCTGTTGACCTTGACTTTAGCCTGTAAGGTTATGAACATGGTGTTATCTGTTCTGACATACAGTGTTAAAGCATTGGTACATTTGGCAGTAAAAATCCATTGTTTTGGTCTTATTTGAGCTTGTGTGCAAAAGAAGTTCAAGCATTTAAAATTTGTGTTAATTGTATGCATTTTTGTGTTAAAGCAAGAAGAAATGTGTTAATAGTATAGCTTACACAGACGGATGTAGTGCTAACTGTGTTAAGAGTTTTGGAAAATCTGTCATTGCAATCGTAAAAAACTGTGATATATCCTGCTCACTTTTGAAAGTGTTGAAAATCCCAAACAAAAATGTGTCAATATTTGACTGATGACAGATTGGAAGTAAATGTGGCCACGACAGGGAAGCTGATTTACTGTAAATAGGCCTCGGGCTTCAGAACATTCATGTGAAATATTCAGCCCAACATTCTGAGAAAATAAAGGGTGTTCATCTGCAGCTGTCAATCATAAGACACTCCTAAAGATCTGCTGACGTCACTCTGAAGAAGAGATCAATTCAGTTCAGTTCAGTTCAGTTATTTATAAAGCAATTTTAAAACCAGTTGCTAGGCTGACCAAAGTGCTGTACAATCATACCAGACCAACGAGAAAACTAAGTGTAAAGATTTAAACAGACAAAATGAAGTCAAATAGACAAAATCTAAATGAAAACATACATAGTAGAGACACAGGGCCGGCGCGTCCATATAGGCGAACTAGGCAATTGCCTAGAGCGGCACTTTTGTAAGGGCGGCAAAATGTGTGCCAACCGGGAATGAACAATTCACAAAATAGGTTATAATATGATTTACTGAGCTTCCGGCGAGACGCGCCCCTGCTCTCACGAGTTATGATTGGGTGATGGGAAGTTCGGATCATTTTACTGACTCTCTTGAGTCATTCGAGTCATTTCGTTTATTTAAGTGGCTTAAATGTTATACTTTTAACAGCCAAATTCCCCGATCACATCCACCTACGCAATGTTGATCATATTCTGAATTAAGAAATCATAATGCAGTAAAAAATTATTAACAGGGAACATAAATAATTACTTTACCTTCCCAGTCTTACGTTCATTTGGGTGATCCGTTCATTGCGTCACGTGACATACGCAATGAACAGATCGTTCATTAATCACCGATCAGGCACAGAGAATAGAAATGGAGGATGCATAAGAGCTAGCTTTGCTGCGATGAAGGCCCACCGTGCGCGCTTCTGAAACATAAGTTAAGCTTTATTTGCTCTTTAGTCGTCATTTAAGATGCTGAACCTGCTGATGATATAATGTGCTTGCGGACATTTCATTTGTGTGTGTTTTACGCACAGAAAGTGGTGTAAAGAGATTTGCAAGCAACAGTAATTTGAGGAGGTGAAATGTGATTATTTGGAAAAAAACCTGTCATGACTGCTGAAAGAAAAATGCCAGCAGGCATTTGCCTCCTGCATAAACTTTAATAGCCTATTGTTGACATATTGGGCACGCGCGCGTTGCGCACTATTTACGTTATATGTAGGCCTATGGCTTATTGGTCTTTGTGTGTTGTTGCTGGTTTTGGGTTATATGTATATCGCATATATTGGTCTTTATGTGTTGTTGCTGGTTTTGCGTTATATGGCATATATTGGTCGTTGTGTGTTGTTGCTGGTATAAGTTGCAAATAGAGGGGCGGCACAATTGTTTTTCGCCTAGAGCGGCAGAAGTGCGCGCGCCGGTCCTGTAGAGACATAAACAAGTATTAAAAGCTAATGAGAACAAAGGGTTTCTCAGCAGAGATGTAGAAGCTGATAAAGACTGTAAGCTGTTCCCCAACCCTGGGCCAGAAGAGTTAGTGTCCTCTACGCAGGGCCTAGTGGACGGAGCGGTGAGTGTGTGAGTGCCAGATCGTAGGCCACAGGAAGGGTTAGTGTCCTCTACGCAGGGCCTAGTGGACGGAGCGGTGAGTGTGTGAGTGCCAGATCGTAGGCCACAGGAAGGGTTAGTGTCCTCTACGCAGGGCCTAGTGGACGGAGCGGTGAGTGTGTGAGTGCCAGATCGTAGGCCACAGGAAGGGTTAGTGTCCTCTACGCAGGGCCTAGTGGACGGAGCGGTGAGTGTGTGAGTGCCAGATCGTAGGCCACAGGAAGGGTTAGTGTCCTCTACGCAGGGCCTAGTGGACGGAGCGGTGAGTGTGTGAGTGCCAGATCGTAGGCCACAGGAAGGGTTAGTGTCCTCTACGCAGGGCCTAGTGGACGGAGCGGTGAGTGTGTGAGTGCCAGATCGTAGGCCACAGGAAGGGTTAGTGTCCTCTACGCAGGGCCTAGTGGACGGAGCGGTGAGTGTGTGAGTGCCAGATCGTAGGCCACAGGAAGGGTTAGTGTCCTCTACGCAGGGCCTAGTGGACGGAGCGGTGAGTGTGTGAGTGCCAGATCGTAGGCCACAGGAAGGGTTAGTGTCCTCTACGCAGGGCCTAGTGGACGGAGCGGTGAGTGTGTGAGTGCCAGATCGTAGGCCACAGGAAGGGTTAGTGTCCTCTACGCAGGGCCTAGTGGACGGAGCGGTGAGTGTGTGAGTGCCAGATCGTAGGCCACAGGAAGGGTTAGTGTCCTCTCTGCAGGGCCTAGTGGACGGAGCGGTGAGTGTGTGAGTGCCAGATCGTAGGCCACGGGAAGGGTTAGTGTCCTCTACGCAGGGCCTAGTGGACGGAGCGGTGAGTGTGTGAGTGCCAGATCGTAGGCCACAGGAAGGGTTAGTGTCCTCTACGCAGGGCCTAGCGGACGGAGCGGTGAGTGTGTGAGTGCCAGATCGTAGGCCACAGGAAGGGTTAGTGTCCTCTCTGCAGGGCCTAGTGGACGGAGCGGTGAGTGTGTGAGTGCCAGATCGTAGGCCACTGGAAGGGTTAGTGTCCTCTACGCAGGGCCTAGTGGACGGAGCGGTGAGTGTGTGAGTGCCAGATCGTAGGCCACGGGAAGGGTTAGTGTCCTCTACGCAGGGTCTAGTGGACGGAGCGGTGAGTGTGTGAGTGCCAGATCATAGGCCACGGGAAGGATTAGTGTCCTCTACGCAGGGTCTAGTGGACGGAGCGGTGAGTGTGTGAGTGCCAGATCGTAGGCCACGGGAAGGATTAGTGTCCTCTACGCAGGGCCTAGTGGACGGAGCGGTGAGTGTGTGAGTGCCAGATCGTAGGCCACGGGAAGGGTTAGTGTCCTCTCTGCAGGGCCTAGTGGACGGAGCGGTGAGTGTGTGAGTGCCAGATCGTAGGCCACGGGAAGGGTTAGTGTCCTCTACGCAGGGTCTAGTGGACGGAGCGGTGAGTGTGTGAGTGCCAGATCGTAGGCCACGGGAAGGATTAGTGTCCTCTACGCAGGGTCTAGTGGACGGAGCGGTGAGTGTGTGAGTGCCAGATCGTAGGCCACGGGAAGGATTAGTGTCCTCTACGCAGGGCCTAGTGGACGGAGCGGTGAGTGTGTGAGTGCCAGATCGTAGGCCACAGGAAGGGTTAGTGTCCTCTACGCAGGGCCTAGTGGACGGAGCGGTGAGTGTGTGAGTGCCAGATCGTAGGCCACAGGAAGGGTTAGTGTCCTCTCTGCAGGGCCTAGTGGACGGAGCGGTGAGTGTGTGAGTGCCAGATCGTAGGCCACAGGAAGGGTTAGTGTCCTCTACGCAGGGCCTAGTGGACGGAGCGGTGAGTGTGTGAGTGCCAGATCGTAGGCCACGGGAAGGGTTAGTGTCCTCTACGCAGGGCCTAGTGGACGGAGCGGTGAGTGTGTGAGTGCCAGATCGTAGGCCACGGGAAGGATTAGTGTCCTCTACGCAGGGCCTAGTGGACGGAGCGGTGAGTGTGTGAGTGCCAGATCGTAGGCCACGGGAAGGGTTAGTGTCCTCTACGCAGGGCCTAGTGGACGGAGCGGTGAGTGTGTGAGTGCCAGATCGTAGGCCACGGGAAGGGTTAGTGTCCTCTACGCAGGGCCTAGTGGACGGAGCGGTGAGTGTGTGAGTGCCAGATCGTAGGCCACGGAAAGGGTTAGTGTCCTCTACGCAGGGCCTAGTGGACGGAGCGGTGAGTGTGTGAGTGCCAGATCGTAGGCCATGGGAAGGGTTAGTGTAACCCTCCAGCCATCTCTCCTTGAGCAGCTCCAGGTGTGGGTCATCAGGAAGTCCAGTCCAGTCGGGAACTCAGTCATTAGAGAGATCATTACAATTCACATGAAATTGAGATGAAAAGTGCAGAGCTTGAGTTTGAACATTAGCAGGTGAATAGAACAGATTTGGAGGGACATATTAAATACAATAGGCTTATGGTCTGAGATCAGTGTATCCAATATTCCAACCTCAGAGATGGAGAAACCAGGTAAGCACTAGATCCAAAGTGTGTCCGTGGATATGAGTAGGGTCATTAATCCATTGAACTAGATTAAAAGAACGTCTTCTTCAGCAGGACCGGGCGGCAGCTTCCCATGATGCACTGCACACCTCTTCACATGACACTGAAACACAATCACTCTCGCTCACTGGACTGGATAATCTGAATAACAATAACATAACAATAACATCACTGAAGCGCTACAAATAAAATCGACTCAATATTAATAATATAATCATGAACATGAATGAACAATAGTATATTTACAGTTTAATACAGTTTTTTACGATTGCTTTGACAGATTTTTCAATACTTTTAACAAATTTCCTAAACTCTTAACGCACCAACACACCTACAACACACAATTGGCATAACAGTTAATTTCATGCTCAAAATCACACATTGTAAACCAAACTCCAACACTAATTTTCAAAATACAATAATACACTAGCAACAATACACTATGTCTACCAAAACACTGCAAACATGTCTCAAAATCAAAAAAAAAATTCAAAACACTAACATATGTTCTTGTCCAACAGGAAGATTTAGTCAATCATAACACAATGTCATAGAAACACTAAAATCATGCTGACAATGGTAATTGTTACATAGGAGAAAAGATAGAAATAAGAATAAAAAATAAATATTGACTAATACAATGTTGGCAGTATGATGGTGGTGAGGAGTGGTGGTGGTGATGATGGTAATAAACACTGTAATAAATTGTTACTTTGCTTTGCACACATACACATACACCCACTCACACCCACCCACACACACCTATACATTTACACACTTTTATTCACTTCTGGAATTATGGAATTACTAGATTGTTCGTAAACTGCACTATTTTGGTCTGTATGTCTGTATGTTAAAAAAAGAAAGAAAGAATAGAAACACTAACATTAGAAACTGCATTATGTTATATGTGTCAGGTCTGCCCTTATACAACAGACAGTATATTGTATTGATCATAGATTGTGTTTTGCACTGCAGTTTCTTTTGAAGTCTCTCTACATGTTTGTTTTGTTGGGTTTCGGTCTTTTGCTGCAGAAATTCAATGGAAAAAAACCATTTCAGAGTGCTTTATAGTGTACGGTTACAGTATACCATATGGTCATGCGATTGAAGAACCTCGACACCGGAGTGTATTTCCTAGATGGGAATCAGTGATTTATATATTTTCATAATTCAATCAGCTGTTTTTCAGTAATAATAGAATAAAATACAGGGGATATATTTGTGTTTCAATTCACAATATAAACAGCTGTTGACCTTGACTTTAGCCTCTACGGTTATGAAAATGGTGTTATCTGTTCTGACATACAGTGTTAAAGCATTGGTAAATTTGGCAGTAAAAATCCATTGTTTTGGTCTTGTTTGAGCTTGTGTGTAAAATAAGTTCAAGCATTTAAAGTGTTAAAGCAAGAAGAAATGTGTTAATAGTATAGCTTACACAGATGGATGTAGTGCTAACTGTGTTAAGAGTTTTGGAAAATTGTTAAAAGTATTGAAAAATCTGTCATAGCAATCGTAAAAAACTGTAAATGCAGTAAAATTGGTGGCTAAGGTTAACTGATATTATTTCTGAAGTAATATCAGTTACAGTTTTTTTCAACCGCTTACATTTTCAAAACTTTGCCTCTTTTTTGTCAAAACTTTACACACAAATCCAAGATTTGCACACAAAATGCGAAATGCCTCACGTCTCTTGCTAAATGAAGCACTACATTCAAAATATCACAAACATTCCAAAAGCAAACATTTGTCTGACATTGCAAACACCTTTGCAATAATATTATATTTCTATATTATATAATTAATACAAATTCACGGTAAACATTCTAACTGTAAGCGTTTGTGGTTGTGAATACAGTATTACACAGTCCGAAAAACCTAAACCTCGACCTTTGACCTGTTTATAGGCCTATTCATAGATGCCACCTACGTCACTACAAATAGAACGCCGCCATATTTACATTTACATTTACATTTAGTCATTTAGCAGACGCTTTTATCCAAAGTGACTTACAACTGAGGACTAAACCAAGCGAGTCATCGTGAAGAGACAAAAACAACGCAAGAAGTGCTCAAAATACAAAGTTCAGACATAGCTCGGAGTAGCATAAGCCAGGCAAGCGAGGATTTAAAGGAAAAGGAAAGTTTTTTTTATATTTTTTATGTTAAGTGCTCCCGGAAGAGATGAGTTTTCAGTTGTCTTTTGAATGCTGTCAGGGATTCTGCATTCCGGATGACGGTGGGGAGATCATTCCACCAGCATGGAACCGTGAATGAGAATGTTCTGGAGAGTGATTTTGTGCCCCGCTGTGACGGTACCACGAGCCGCCGCTCATTGACCGATCGTAGGCTTCTGGTAGGGAAGTAGACTTGTAGTATTGAGTGGAAGTAGGAGGGAGCTGAACCAGTGGTCAATCTGTAAGCAAGTGTCAACACCTTGAACTTGATGCGAGCAGCGAGTGGTAGCCAGTGCAGAGAGATGAACAGAGGAGTGACGTGGGCCCTTTTGGGCTCGTTGAAGACAAGACGGGCTGCAGCATTCTGGATCATGTGTAGAGGTTTAGTTGCACATGATGGAAGTCCAGCCAGAAGAGCATTGCAGTAATCAAGCCTAGAAATGACCAGGGCCTGGACGAGAAGTTGTGTTGCATGCTCAGTTAGGAAAGGCCTGATCTTCCTGATGTTGTGCATAGCAAACCTGCATGATCGAGCTGTCTTTGTAATGTGGTCTGTGAAGCTCAGCTGGTCATCAAAGATTACTCCAAGATTTCTGACCGATCTTGATGAGGTGATTGAGGAAGAATCTAGCTGGACAGTGAAGTCGTGCTGTAGAGACGGATTGGCAGAGAGGACGAGAAGCTCAGTCTTTGCCAGGTTGAGCTGCAGGTGATGTTCCTTCATCCATGCCGAGATGTCCGCCAGACAGCTTGAGACCGATCTCGCCCGGTACGGTCTCCCAAACTGCCCATTTGAATGAGAGAGACAGAGATACCTGGAGAAAATTTCAATTTTAGGCTCCGATCCTTATTTGTTACTCCCAGTTTTCTTTTGTCCATTATTATCTGCCCCAGTCTTGCCTCATTGAAAGAACATTAGAGGAAGGTAAACGAGGCGATTGTGACTATATGCGAACAGTCTGTGGTGGGTTACCGATTAGGCTCTGGCTCCGAACCAGCACCAGCTCTGCCTTGGTGGAAAAGGGGTATCTGATCATTGTTGGTTGTCAGTGCTGCTAGTGAGAGATGGGAATTGAAAACCGGTTCCACTCGAGAACCGGTTCTAAGTTTTATGAACCATCGATATTGTATGCCCTGCTCCAAAGCGATTTTTTGCCCCGCCATAGTCTTATTTGATCGGTGAGTAATGTAGACGAACTGCTGCGTGCGTGACAGGGCGCATGTTGAACTGAAGAACGAGTAGAGAGAGAGAGAGAGAGAGAGAGAGAGAGGGAGAGAGAGAGAGGGAGAGAGAGAGAGAGAGAGAGAGGGAGAGAGAGAGAGAGAGAGAGAGAGGGAGAGAGAGAGAGAGAGAGAGGAGAGAGAGAGAGGGAGAGGGAGAGAGAGAGAGAGAGAGAGAGAGAGAGAGAGAGAGAGAGAGAGAGAGAGAGAGAGAGCCCCGGTCGCACTCTTTCTCTTCGGAGCAAGGCGAAAGTATAAACAAGGGTTCGCCGTCTCCTAAGCGCTGTCTTGCTCTCTCTCCCTGGCACATATTAATCAAAATGAATCGACACAATGGTAAAAGGTTGGAAGACCATAGTATCATGTGGAGCATTCGGATATTTTTATTTTCCTGAATTACCGCTGGGTGTGAATTGTGCTAAATACCTTATCTTCTCTGAAAAGTGTTCCGCACATTAAACCTTTCCCGTTATCCGGTTGGCAAAACTTCGGAAAAACGTCCTTTTTTAAGAATGAATTCAGTGTTGTCAGCCATAAGCCCGCCTAGCCCACCGACTCTACACGATGGGATTGGCCTGGCTAGAGTTTGTTTTTTCCAGCTCGTAAGCCAATGGAGAATGCCTACACCCCCCTTTTTATCCTTTTCTTTTGGTATAGAATGAAATACCAGTTCGGGGTTCCTCTTTCGGCTGTTGTTGCAGCCAACAGCACAATATATTACAGGCATTACTGAGACCGTCGGTTGTAAAGATGGCGGCGCAAAGCTACAGTGACGTCATGTGACCCGAATGAATAGCACAGCCATGATCGGCTGGTGTTCAGTAAAGAGTGTTTGCACATGTGTGAGGAGTGTGTGTGAGTGAGGAGTGTGTGTGTGTGTGTGTGTGAGTGAGGAGTGTGCTCGTGTTTATATTACATTGTGGGGACCAAATGTCCCCACAAGTATAGTAAAACCTGAGATCACCTACATTGTGGGGACCAGTCAGCGGTCCCCATGAGGAGAACAGCGTATAAATCACACTAAGTAATGTTTTTTGAAAATGTAAAAATGCAGAATGTCTCCTGTGATGGGTAGGTTTAGGGACAGGGGCAGTGTGTGTGTGTGTGTGTGTGTGTGTAGGGGGACAGAATATATAGTTTGTACAGTATAAAAACCATTACGCCTATGGAGAGTCCCCACAAAGATAGCGAACCAGACATGTGTGTGTGTGTGTGTGTGTGTGTGTGTGTGCATTATAACAACATTATACTGTGGTTGCACTACTGTTTACACTGTGTATTGTCTAAATTATATTTATATTGTTTTTTTTTATTCTACTAGTTATTTATTATTAATTATTGACATTGTTTTTTGCGGGTTTTTGTAGATCTACTAACTCCATTTCGTTGATGTACTACTGTGTGCATATAATGACAAAAATATTCTTATCTTCTTATCCAGGGTGCGATTTGTGAAAAAAACAGAGGGGGGGATGTTTTGAAACATTTTTATTGTTGATATAAAAATAAATAAATAGTGGTCCATTTCGGATGTTATTGTTCTATCGCACTGACAGTTCACATTACAGCGCTTTATTTAGTTTAATAGGCTATATGTTACTTCTATATATCAGCCTCTGCTGAACCACGGATTGATTGCAAAGTTAAACCACCACAGTAGAAACAGTTTTACTGCTGCTGCTAAAGTAATAACGTTAACGTTACACCGCGATGCTGAGCTACAGTCAAATGATAGAAAAGAGAGATGCACTATCTGTGTTAGTCAATTCGCCTCATTCGCCCGAATGAGGCTAATTTGCGTCTACCGCGCTAAACGCCTCATTTGCGCCACAGGACCTCTAGTCGCGCGTAAACAAGAGAAACAAGAGAATGAAGAGAACAAAGCGTCATGCGAATCTTCCGCTCGAGTTCACATTTTTCAACTTGCGCGGAAGACGTTCGCGGCAAACGAGTCGCCTAATTCGCGTCAATGATGCGTCTATTCGCTTCTTTGCATTGATTTTTTGTATGTAATCTACTCACGCAAATAATTAAATTCGCGTTCGGTGTGAACACACCATGAGTGAATAATCAAAAAACCTTCGCTTTAGCCTCACCTCAGTGGTGTGACTGGGACACTAACTCTGCTTGTCATCATAGAAACATATAATCAGATTGTGATGTTTATCGGTTTATTCCCGCATCAGTAATATACTGAATATGCTGCCTCCCTTTCGACACACAGCTCCACAGCCCAGCGGACCTGCAACCGTCTCGCAAGTGTTGATAGGCTATTACTCGTGAGGTCTAACCAATCAGAGAGCGCCGTGGGCGGGACATTGAGCAAAGTGGTGAAGAGAGGCTGCGACAACTTTATCAGAGCCAGCCAAAGTATCGCATTTTCTAATAAAATTGACTTTAATCAAACCACGGATCCGTGATAAGTTTTGTGATCCGTCTCGCCACTAGTGTATTAGCACTGATCACTTTGAGGGGGGGATAAATTTATCCCCACCGGGGATAGAAATAATTAAGCAGAGGCAGGGATACATTGACCAGAAAGGGGGAAATCCCACGCATCCCCCCCGGCAAATCGCACCCTGTATCTTATATAAATAAACCTGTTTGTAAAGTGTAATATGATATAGTTATGTATCACACACACTTTTACTCATGCGTTCAGTGACTACTATGAGTTTTTAACATCAGAACGAGTATTACTGGTTTTGTAGAGATGCAAGGGTAACGAGATGTTTCAGTCATGAAAAAACTGTTTCCTTGTTTGTTGTTTTTTGGAATTGGCAAAACCTTTATCTAACACTAATTTAACACTAAATTATGTAAAGAATTTGCCCTTAAAATAAATGTTTAATTCTAAACTACTGAAACCAAAAACATCACAGTGGATTAATGTTTAGAAAATATGTCTGATTCATTTCTGGAATTGCTTTTGTAATGCGTATCATCAAGATTAATTTTTGGCATGCCTCACCACCCCACTGCAATGGGAAAACTGACCAAACCACATTCCACCGCTGTGTGTGTGTGTGTGTGTGTGTGTGTGTGTGTGTGCTTGCTGTAGCTCTGCTACAAGATTTATTTACGGAGAAGAGAAAAACACCCCCCTGTTTGGGTGCACCCGTGACGCGATATGTGTCCGGCCCCTTGGTGAGCTTCCTCCAGTCAGGGGAGCCCCTCGACAGCTTCTGTGCACGGCACCTTCTCAGCAAGCAGGGCCGCCATTGACAATAATTTAATTGAAATGATAGAAAATAGAAAACCGCTTCGTGGCGCTAAGGATTATTATTTTTTTAACTGCTCGTGCCGCCCCCCATGTGACATTAAAAAATGCCACCGCGGGCGACTGCCCGGTTCGCCCGTGCCAAAAACCGCTACTGACATACAAACTCAACATAGTGGTATGAATATAAAAATAAATAAGCAGTAGAATGTATATTGCATAATCCCATGTGTATATACAGTCACATATGCAATGTATACTGCACAGTCCAATATATTACTTAGGTCATTAAATAATTATGAGTTTAGTGCTTTTATGGCACTTGGATAAAATCTGTTGATAAGTATGTAGGTGCGGGTCTGCAGTGTGAACTGTGTTTCCCAGTGAGAACAGTCCTGGATCATGTGTTCTGCACGACACAGGCATCTGGCTCTGTATATCTGTAAATCTGCATATATAGTCAGTGAGGGAGGCGGTGTGCTTATAATGTTCTGTGCTGAGTTCCTGACTCTCTCCAGAACCACACCAGTGCTGTGACTATAGTCCCAGTTAGTCTAACACAGTTTGTTAGTCTAGCTAATAAATAATAAAAGTAGATAGGTATATAATAGTAAGTGTTAGCAGTAATGGGTCAAGTGTTGCCGTCTTCATCAGTTTCATGAGTCTCATCAGCTCGAGAAGAGTTGGTCATTCCTCAGTCCAGGTGAAGGTCTGTGAGAGGGATTCTTTGTCTCTTTGGGATGATGGTCATCAACACACTGTTCACCAGCAGAACACAAGCTTCTGGAGACACATCAGACTGAAGCAGTTAGTTTAGGTGTAGGCGTTTCATTTTTTAAATGAAAAAAGTTGTTTAATTTTGCAAGAATGGCATGAGAATAACTGTAGGCGATTCAAAAGTGTGACGAGATTTGCACGAGCCGTTCCTATGCGACGCTGATGATAAAATGTGCAACCCTTTCGAATTTTATTAAGAATGTAGTACAACACTACAGAGAAAGTCAAACATGATCTAAAACAGACAATAAAAAGACAGATGGAAAAGGGTAAAACATCATCCAGCATCAACATAAATTAGAAAGCTTTTTCTATTGTATTTATTGGGATACATTTTGACTAGTTGTAGAATTCATAATAGATAATCTCTGTTTATTTTATTAGCGAAATATTTATATTACAACTAGGGATGCACCGATCCGATTTATAACACAATGCAAACATTTTTGTTACTCACAATTTGATCATTAAAAAAATCGAACAAAATAAGGGATGATAGTGATAATTCAAAACTTTATACAGACATTTTGCAATTAATTGGTATTTTATTCAGTTGAATTCTATAAATGATACTAAAACTTCAGAAGGGAACAGCAATTATGATCTAACAATAAAAACACAATAAAATACAACAGCAAACAATCATTATCAAACTGTAGGTTAAAAAAGAGGAATAAAAATGTAATAATAAATATTATTTTAACTATATTCATACAAGCTGTAATTATTTGATGTATTGTTGCATTTGCAACATACTGTATACCAGGAACACCTATTAGGCTAAAATAAGAGCAAACACAATTATTTATTTGTGTGTGTGTGTGTGTGTGTGTGTGTGTGTGTGTGTGCGTGTGTGTGTGTGTGTGTGTGTGTGTGCTCATGTTTATATTACATTGTGGGGACCAAATGTCCCCACAAGTATAGTAAAACTTGAAACATTTATCACCTACATTGTGGGGACCAGCCAGCGGTATGTGTAACGTTTTACCAGATTTAGTGTTACACTTGATGTCTCTTATTTTAAATGTTTTTTTTTCACAAAATGTTCAGATTTTATACAATTACTCTGCACTCATGATTTTTCTAGATTAAATTTAACTGCTGAATTATCCACTAATCTAGTTTATAATAGCATTTTTGTCATAGATTATGATCATATATTTTTTTGATTTGTTGTTCCCCTTCAGGGACTACCGCTGCGTGTAATCGCAGTGGGAACGCCCCCCAGCGTAGCGCGTCTGAATATATGAATGAAATCAGTCAATGGAGAGAAATGAGCGTACGGCGAGTGACGTCATCGACCAGGAAGCTATAAATACCCCCTGAATACACAAACCGCCAGCTTCTGTCACTTCAGCAGCGCTCTTTGTGTGTCTGGAATCTTTCAATTGTGTTTGTCTGTTTTAGTCAGGAGTTTATCACTATATATACATATTTATATATAAAAAAACCAATATGAGCGAGCAGTATAGAAAGTGTGCTCCCCCCTGTACTAGATACATCACGGGTGGGGATTCACACGAGTTATGTGTTGCTTGTTTAGGAATGCAGCATGCCCAGTCGGCTCTCGAGGGGGTCGATTGTGTGCATTGCGAGCGTTTTCCTATTAGAACTCTGCGCTCGCGGCGATCGCTCTTCGAGGAGAGCGGTATGCTGCGAGCTCCCCAGGGCTCGGGTCCCGCTTCTGTTGAGGCAGGGCGGCGGCGCTTGTCTTGGGGTTCGCAGATGGATCTCACCGGCGACGTTGAGACGGGCCCCGCCCTATCTCAGCCATCTCCGGCGGGATCCAGTGCCTCTGGAAGCACGCGCTGCGGCGGTTACTTCTGCCCGGGCGGAGCCACATGATGATGTTGAATTGAGATTATCCAGTTCCGAGGAGCTGGATATCGATAGTGTTGCATCAGAAGATACAAGTTTGTCACATTATACTGCTAATGAGGAAGGGCTGATGGATGTTTTATCTCGGGCTGTTGAAAAGCTCAGCATTGAGTGGCCAGCTGATAGGCAGGAGTCTAGAAGTAAAAGCAAACTAGACGATAGATTTCTGTCTGCTCGACCTCAGCCCGCTCGTCGGTGCCTACCGTTTTTCCCTGATCTCCATGCTGAGGTTTCAAAAACCTGGGTTAGACCTGTTTCTAGCAGAATTTACACTAACCAGTCTAATGCCTATGGTAACATTGTTAGTGCTAAATCTGAGGGGTATGTGACGATGCCGAAGGCGGAGGAGACGCTCGCTAGCTATCTCTCTCCTGCTTCGTCGTCCTCACTTAAAGCACCGACTCTTCCATCCAGACCTTTAAAAAATACATCTGCGCTCGTAGGGAAGGCTTACTCGGCGGCTGGTCAGGCGGCTGCATGTATGCATACTATGGCCATTTTGCAGGCTTATCAAGCCGACCTGCTTAAAGATGCTTGTGAAGGGGGGGAAATTTCTGCTGATTTGATCAATGAGCTGAGGCAGACCGCTGATCTCACTCTTCGGGCCACCAGGGAGACAGCTAAATCTATTGGTCGGTCTATGGCAGCCATGGTGGCCACAGAAAGGCATTTATGGCTGAGTCAAACTTCCATGAAGGAAAAAGATAAATCTCTTCTTTTAAATGCTCCAGTTTCGCCTGCGGGTCTCTTCGGTGACGCTCTTCTTTCTGTCACCGAGAGGTTCCAGGAAGAGAAAAAACAGGCGGCTGCTTTTCATAAATGTATTCCCCTAAAAGTACGGGTCGCTGGGGCTGCTGAACGAAAAGGGCAGTCCCAGCCGGCGAGTTCATTCTCTAGCAGAGCGCAGCAGAAGCAGAGTGTCGCGTCTCGTGCCCCCCCGCAGAGAAATTGGAGGGACGAGGCGGGGCGCTCTCCGGCGCGGCCTTCTCGGGGCAGGACTGATCTGAGGACAGTCATTGTGGCCAGAAAGGCCGCGTCGAAAAAATCCTGACGTGCTGAACGTCAGGACTCTGAGGGTGGTCCCCATCGGGAAAGACTTGAGTTCACCACACAAAAACATGGTGCCCTGTTTTTCTCGATGCCCTCAGGGGTCTGTTCTACTAACCCTGCCTATATAGGGCGTAGAGAGACTCGGCGAGTGCTTTCCCGAGGGACGCTCGCCCCCTCCGAGGAGGGTTGTGGAGTGCTCAGACCAGTTGTTTCCTGCCAGTATGTTACAGGGCGCTGTGTCTGTCACTCGGGATGTTCATCCAGAGGCCAGCCTCGAGAGGCTGGTTCCCTTAGTAGAGTTCCTGGCGGAATGGGAAATGCTTCCCAATGTTTCTCAGTGGGTCCTGAATACTATAAAGAACGGGTACGCTATTCAGTTCAGAACGCGTCCACCTCGTTTCAGAGGGGTTCTGCCTACACTGGTGGGCCCCGAGCAGGCTCTGGTATTAGAACAGGAGGTAAAAACTCTGCTACTAAAGGGAGCTATAGAACGAGTTCCTCCACCCAGCAGGGAGTTAGGATACTACAGCCGGTACTTCATCGTTCCGAAAAAAGATGGAGGGTTGCGTCCCATTTTAGATCTGCGTCTTTTAAATCGCACTGTAGGGAAGCTCAAGTTCAAGATGCTCACTCTCAAACAGATTGTGTCACAAATCAGATCCGAGGACTGGTTTGTCACGATAGATCTAAAGGACGCTTACTTCCATGTATCTATCCTCCCTCAACACAGGAAGTTCCTGAGGTTCGCTTTCGGGGACGAAGCATACCAATATCGGGTTCTTCCGTTCGGCCTAGCACTATCACCCCGCACGTTCACGAAGTGTATGGATGCAGCCATAGCCCCGCTGAGGCTGCAGGGCATCCGTATCCTGAACTATATAGACGATTGGTTAATTCTAGCTCAATCGGAACAACAGGCGGTTCGGCATCGAGATGTCGTTCTTGCTCACATCAAGAGTTTGGGGTTGAGGCTCAACGCCAAGAAGAGTGTTCTTTCTCCATTACAGAGAACCACTTTTCTCGGTGTAGTGTGGGATTCGACGACGATGCAGGCACAATTGTCACCTGCTCGTATTGCTTCGATTCTCGCCGCAGTAGAACAGGTCAAGCTAGGCCAGTCACTCACTGTAAAACAGTTCCAGAGGCTGTTAGGTCTCATGGCAGCTGCGTCCAACGTGATACCTTTTGGCCTCTTGCACATGAGACCGTTACAGTGGTGGCTCAGAACCAAGGGGTTCTCCCCGAGGGGAAATCCGTTTCGCAGGATCGTGAGTTCGCGACGGTGTCATCGCGCCCTGATCATGTGGAAAGATCCTTGGTTTCTGTCCCAAGGTCCTGTGTTGGGGGCTCTTTGTCGTCGTGTTATGCTAACGACAGATGCCTCTCTCACGGGTTGGGGGGCGATCATGAGTGGTCGCCCAGCTCAGGGTCTGTGGGGGGACCATCACCGCCTATGGCACATAAATTGTCTAGAGATGCTGGCAGTGTTTCAGGCCCTGAAACATTTCCTCCCAGACCTAAGGGGCCACCATGTTCTTGTCCGGACAGACAACACATCGGTGGTCTCTTATATCAACCATCAGGGGGGTCTGCGTTCTCGCCCGCTTTACAAACTGGCACGTCAGATCCTTCTATGGTCCCAAGGGAAAATTCTCTCTCTCAGAGCTATTTATCTCCCGGGGTATTTGAATCAGGGAGCAGACATCCTGTCGAGGCAGGGGCCGAGGCCCGGGGAGTGGAGTCTTCACCCCGAGGTGGTGGAGCTCCTATGGGAACATTTCGGTCGTGCCGAGGTAGACCTTTTTGCGTCCCGAGAGACATCACACTGTCCACTGTGGTTCTCTCTCAGCCAGCCAGCCCCACTGGGGTTGGACGCGATGGTACATCCGTGGCCGAGGTCACGCCTGTACGCTTTTCCCCCGATTGCTCTGCTCCCGGGAGTTCTGGAGAGGGTTCGCCGGGACGGGCTCAGTCTCCTGCTAATAGCCCCGTTCTGGCCGGCCCGAGTATGGTTTGCGGACCTAGTGTCTCTCCTCGACGGCTCTCCCCTGGAGATACCGATCAGGAGAGATCTACTTTCTCAGGCGAGTGGGTCGATCCTTCACCCCCGCCCAGAACTATGGAAGCTGTGGGCTTGGCCTCTGAGGGGGCCCAGCTCATAGATTCTGGTCTCTCGACCGAGGTCGTTGAGACCATCCTCCAATCCAGAGCTCCTTCCACGAGGAAGTTATATGCCGCGAGGTGGAAACTTTTCACCTCTTGGTGTGGAGAGCGCCAGCAGGACCCAGTTAACTGCCCAGTTGGTACAGTGCTGGATTTCCTGCAGGGCCGTCTCTCCACAGGGTTATCCCACTCTACACTGAAGGTGTATGTGGCGGCCTTAGCTGCTTACCACGCTCCTTCAAGTGGAGGTTCTCTTGGGAGACACCCACTTATATCTCGCTTCCTTCGTGGCACCTTGAGGCTGAGGCCTGCAGTTCGCACGAGGGTACCAGCTTGGGACCTGGCCATCGTCTTAGAAGGTCTCTCCCTAGCTCCTTTCGAGCCCATTGAGGAAGTTTCGGTAAAGTTTCTTACACTAAAGACTATCCTTCTTCTCGCTATCTCATCTCTAAAAAGAATAGGAGATATTCAAGCACTTTCGGTGGCTCCCTCGTGCCTGGAATTTGCGCCTGGTATGGTTAAGGCCTTTCTCTGTCCGAGACCAGGTTATGTTCCTAAGGTACCAACTACTTTTGTTAGACCTATAGTTCTGCAGGCTTTCTGTCCTCCGCCCTTATTGACGTCAGACCAGGAGAAACTTAATTTGCTGTGCCCAGTTAGGGCTTTAGATGCTTATGTCCACAGAGCTGCCCTGTGGAGGAAATCGGAACAACTGTTCGTTTGCTTTGGGTCACCTAGGAAAGGGTGTCCTGCATCTAAACAAAGGATGAGCAAGTGGGTGGTCGAGGCCATCTCGCTCGCTTATGGTTCGGCCCATCAGCCTTCACCTTTGGCTGTAAGGGCTCATTCCACTAGGAGTATGGCTGCCTCTACAGCTCTTCTTTCAGGAGCTTCTCTTCAGGACGTTTGTGATGCGGCAGGCTGGTCCTCACCGCACACTTTCGTCAGGTTTTATTCCCTTGACCTTAGCTCCACTCCCGGGGCTCAGGTTCTCTCGTCGGTTTGTGCCTCCTAATGACACACGACGGGGATTTGGTCGTATGGGGATGTGGGTATTGCGTTCCCACTGCGATTACACGCAGCGGTAGTCCCTGAAGGGGAACGTCCCGGGTTACGTATGTAACCCTAGTTCCCCGAAGGGACGGACGCTGCGTGTCCTGCCATACTCTCAGCATCCCCTTGGGTCGCTTGCTTCAGTGACATTAGAAGCTGGCGGTTTGTGTATTCAGGGGGTATTTATAGCTTCCTGGTCGATGACGTCACTCGCCGTACGCTCATTTCTCTCCATTGACTGATTTCATTCATATATTCAGACGCGCTACGCTGGGGGGCGTTCCCACTGCGATTACACGCAGCGTCCGTCCCTTCGGGGAACTAGGGTTACATACGTAACCCGGGACGTTTTTCCTTTATAATGAATTTGTCTGTATTAAGTAGATTGTGTTTAACACACAAAAGAGTGATTATCAGTTCAACACAGAGTTATAGAAATTCTACTTTATTTTAAAAAAAAAACTGCGCTGTATCGGATCGGTATCGGTCGATACTCAGAATTTTTGGTATCGGATCGGATTGATTCTGAAAAAAAGTTGTATCGGTGCATCCCTAATTACAACTGTGGCATGTTGTAGCTTTAGTTTCTTAATGTGGTGCAATTTTTCATAACAAATGCTATAGATAAAAATAAAGAAAAAAGAAAACAATGGCATTAGCATGGTAATGAGGAGTCATCAATAGTCTTACTTGGCAGACAGAAGGATAAGAGTGGGATTGGGTCAAGCGGACAGAAGGAGAAGAGTGGGATCGGGTCAAGAGGACAGAAAGATAAGAGTGGGATCGGGTCAAGAGGACAGAAGGATAAGAGTGGGATCGGGTCAAGCGGACAGAAAGATAAAAGTGGGATCGGGTCAAGAGGACAGAAGGATAAGAGTGGGATCGGGTCAAGAGGACAGAAGGATAAGAGTGGGATCGGGTCAAGAGGACAGAAGGAGAAGAGTGGGATCTGATCAAGCGGACAGAAAGATAAGAGTGGGATCGGGTCAAGCGGACAGAAAGATAAGAGTGGGATCGGGTCAAGAGGACAGAAGGATAAGAGTGGGATCGGGTCAAGAGGACAGAAAGATAAGAGTGGGATTGGGTCAAGAGGACAGAAGGAGAAGAGTGGGATCTGGTCAAGCGGACAGAAAGATAAGAGTGGGATCGGGTCAAGCGGACAGAAAGATAAGAGTAGGATCGGGTCAAGAGGACAGAAAGATAAGAGTGGGATCGGGTCAAGAGGACAGAAGGATAAGAGTGGGATCGGGTTAAGAGGACAGAAGGATAAGAGTGGGATTGGGTCAAGCGGACAGAAGGATAAGAGTGGGATCGGGTCAAGAGGACAGAAAGATAAGAGTGGGATCGGGTCAAGAGGACAGAAGGATAAGAGTGGGATCGGGTCAAGAGGACAAAAGATAAGAGTGGGATCGGGTCAAGAGGACAGAATGATAAGAGTGGGATTAAGTCAAGAGGACAGAAGGAGAAGAGTGGGATCGGGTCAAGCGGACAGAAGGAGAAGAGTGGGATCGGGTCAAGCGGACAGAAGGATAAGAGTGGGATCGGGTCAAGAGGACAGAAGGAGAAGAGTGGGATCTGATCAAGCGGACAGAAAGATAAGAGTGGGATCGGGTCAAGCGGACAGAAAGATAAGAGTGGGATCGGGTCAAGAGGACAGAAGGATAAGAGTGGGATCGGGTCAAGAGGACAGAAAGATAAGAGTGGGATCGGGTCAAGAGGACAGAAGGAGAAGAGTGGGATCTGGTCAAGCGGACAGAAAGATAAGAGTGGGATCGGGTCAAGCGGACAGAAAGATAAGAGTGGGATCGGGTCAAGAGGACAGAAGCATAAGAGTGGGATCGGGTCAAGAGGACAGAAAGATAAGAGTGGGATCGGGTCAAGAGGACAGAAGGATAAGAGTGGGATCGGGTTAAGAGGACAGAAGGATAAGAGTGGGATTGGGTCAAGCGGACAGAAGGATAAGAGTGGGATCGGGTCAAGAGGACAGAAAGATAAGAGTGGGATCGGGTCAAGAGGACAGAAGGATAAGAGTGGGATCGGGTCAAGAGGACAAAAGATAAGAGTGGGATCGGGTCAAGAGGACAGAATGATAAGAGTGGGATTAAGTCAAGAGGACAGAAGGAGAAGAGTGGGATCGGGTCAAGCGGACAGAAGGAGAAGAGTGGGATCGGGTCAAGCGGACAGAAGGATAAGAGTGGGATCGGGTCAAGAGGACAGAATGATAAGACTGGGATCTGGTCAAGAGGACAGAAGGAGAAGAGTGGGATCGGGTCAAGAGGACAGAAGGAGAAGAGTGGGATCTGATCAAGCGGACAGAAAGATAAGAGTGGGATCGGGTCAAGAGGACAGAAAGATAAGAGTGGGATCGGGTCAAGAGGACAGAAGGATAAGAGTGGGATCGGGTTAAGAGGACAGAAGGATAAGAGTGGGATTGGGTCAAGCGGACAGAAGGATAAGAGTGGGATCGGGTCAAGAGGACAGAAAGATAAGAGTGGGATCGGGTCAAGAGGACAGAAGGATAAGAGTGGGATCGGGTCAAGAGGACAAAAGATAAGAGTGGGATCGGGTCAAGAGGACAGAATGATAAGAGTGGGATTAAGTCAAGAGGACAGAAGGAGAAGAGTGGGATCGGGTCAAGCGGACAGAAGGAGAAGAGTGGGATCGGGTCAAGCGGACAGAAGGATAAGAGTGGGATCGGGTCAAGAGGACAGAAGGAGAAGAGTGGGATCTGATCAAGCGGACAGAAAGATAAGAGTGGGATCGGGTCAAGCGGACAGAAAGATAAGAGTGGGATCGGGTCAAGAGGACAGAAGGATAAGAGTGGGATCGGGTCAAGAGGACAGAAAGATAAGAGTGGGATCGGGTCAAGAGGACAGAAGGAGAAGAGTGGGATCTGGTCAAGCGGACAGAAAGATAAGAGTGGGATCGGGTCAAGCGGACAGAAAGATAAGAGTGGGATCGGGTCAAGAGGACAGAAGCATAAGAGTGGGATCGGGTCAAGAGGACAGAAAGATAAGAGTGGGATCGGGTCAAGAGGACAGAAGGATAAGAGTGGGATCGGGTTAAGAGGACAGAAGGATAAGAGTGGGATTGGGTCAAGCGGACAGAAGGATAAGAGTGGGATCGGGTCAAGAGGACAGAAAGATAAGAGTGGGATCGGGTCAAGAGGACAGAAGGATAAGAGTGGGATCGGGTCAAGAGGACAAAAGATAAGAGTGGGATCGGGTCAAGAGGACAGAATGATAAGAGTGGGATTAAGTCAAGAGGACAGAAGGAGAAGAGTGGGATCGGGTCAAGCGGACAGAAGGAGAAGAGTGGGATCGGGTCAAGCGGACAGAAGGATAAGAGTGGGATCGGGTCAAGAGGACAGAATGATAAGACTGGGATCTGGTCAAGAGGACAGAAGGAGAAGAGTGGGATCGGGTCAAGAGGACAGAAGGATAAGACTGGGATCGGGTCAAGAGGACAGAAGGAGAAGAGTGGGATCGGGTCAAGAGGACAGAAGGAGAAGAGTGGGATCGGGTCAAGAGGACAGAAGGAGAAGAGTGGGATCGGGTCAAGAGGACAGAAGGAGAAGAGTGGGATCGGGTCAAGAGGACAGAAGGAGAAGAGTGGGATCGGGTCAAGAGGACAGAAGGAGAAGAGTGGGATCGGGTCAAAAGTACAGAATGATAAGACTGGGATCTGGTCAAGAGGACAGAAGGAGAAGAGTGGGATCGGGTCAAGAGGACAGAAGGAGAAGAGTGGGATCGGGTCAAGAGGACAGAAGGAGAAGAGTGGGATCGGGTCAAGAGGACAGAAGGAGAAGAGTGGGATCGGGTCAAGAGGACAGAAGGAGAAGAGTGGGATCGGGTCAAAAGTACAGAATGATAAGACTGGGATCTGGTCAAGAGGACAGAAGGAGAAGAGTGGGATCGGGTCAAGCAGACAGAAGGAGAAGAGTGGGATCGGGTCAAGCGGACAGAAGGAGAAGAGTGGGATCGGGTCAAGAGGACAGAAGGAGAAGAGTGGGATCGGGTCAAGAGGACAGAAGGATAAGAGTGGGATCGGGTCAAGAGGACAGAAGGATAAGAGTGGGATCGGGTCAAGAGGACAGAAGGATAAGAGTGGGATCGGGTCAAGAGGACAGAAGGAGAAGAGTGGGATCGGGTCAAGAGGACAGAATGATAAGACTGGGATCTGGTCAAGAGGACAGAAGGAGAAGAGTGGGATCGGGTCAAGAGGACAGAAGGATAAGAGTGGGATTGGGTCAAGAGGACAGAAGGAGAAGAGTGGGATCGGGTCAAGAGGACAGAATGATAAGACTGGGATCGGGTCAAGAGGACAGAATGATAAGACTGGGATCTGGTCAAGAGGACAGAATGATAAGACTGGGATCAGGTCAAGCGGACAAAAGGAGAAGAGTGGGATCGGGTCAAGCGGACAGAAGGAGAAGAGTGGGATCGGGTCAAGCGGACAGAAGGAGAAGAGTGGGATCGGGTCAAGCGGACAGAAGGAGAAGAGTGGGATCGGATCAAGCAGACAGAAGGAGAAGAGTGGGATCGGATCAAGCAGACAGAAGGAGAAGAGGACAGAAGAAGAAGAGTGGGATCGGATCAAGCAGACAGAAGAAGAAGAGTGGGATCAGATCAAGCAGACAGTAGGAGAAGAGTGCCTTAATCAGCCTTAAACAATCTTGCACCAACTTATTTAGTGGATCTACTTCACCCATATACTACAAATCGAGAATTGAGATCAGCAACCAAACCTCTCCTTCTGATTCCTAGAACCCGCTTGAAAAAGAGGGGAAATAGAGCTTTTGAAGTGGTGGGCCCCACACTATGGAATAAGCTCCCAATTCAACTTAAAATGGCTTCCACTCTATCTGAGTTTAAAACAGCACTAAAAACTCATTTATTTGGATTAGCTTTTATTTGTAATACTTGATTGATTTTATTTTATTTTAATGCACCATAATTTGACTAACCATTGAAATGTGTTGGTGCAATGTGTATTGTATTGTGATTACTGTACAGCACTTTGGTCGGCCGAAAGCTGAAAGTAAACGTGCTCTAGAAATAAACAAACTTGAACTTGAAGAGTGGGATCGGATCAAGAGGACAGAAGGAGAAGAGTGGGATCGGGTCAAGAGGACAGAAGGAGAAGAGTGGGATCGGGTCAAGAGGACAGAAGAAGAAGAAGAGTGGGATCGGGTCAAGAGGACAGAAGGAGAAGAGTGGGATCGGGTCAAGAGGACAGAAGGAGAAGAGTGGGATCGGGTCAAGAGGACAGAAGAAGAAGAGTGGGATCGGGTCAAGAGGACAGAAGGAGAAGAGTGGGATCGGGTCAAGAGGACAGAAGGAGAAGAGTGGGATCGGGTCAAGAGGACAGAAGAAGAAGAGTGGGATCGGGTCAAGAGGACAGAAGGAGAAGAGTGGGATCGGGTCAAGAGGACAGAAGGAGAAGAGTGGGATCGGGTCAAGAGGACAGAAGAATGAGAGTGGGACCGGGTGAAGAGGACAGAAGGATAAGAGTGGGATCGGGTCAAGCGGACAGAAGGAGAAGAGTGGGATCGGGTCAAGAGGACAGAAGGAGAAGAGTGGGATCGGGTCAAGAGGACAGAAGGAGAAGAGTGGGATCTGGTCAAGCGGACAGAAGGAGAAGAGTGGGATCGGGTCAAGAGGACAGAAGGAGAAGAGTGGGATCGGGTCAAGAGGACAGAAGGAGAGTTCAAAGGCAATTCAAAGTGCTTTAAAGAAAATAATTAAAATAATCACAAAATAAAAGCAAGGAAAATTAAAACAGTTATAAAAGAAATTAAAAGAGATATATGATACAGTTATAGTCAAGTCAAGTATATTTATATAGCGCTTTTCACTATAGATTTCATCAAAGCAGCTTCACAGTATCAATCAAAACAACATCACAATGTTCGTTTCTTAGTGGAAAAACATCCACGTTTGGTAGAGCTGATCAATGTTATTAATGATTGGTTAATTAATTTGAATATAATATATTATAAAATGAATTAAAAGGGTAAGAAGATGATAGTTAAATAAACTTCTCATTTGGCAAAACACCGGTGTATCATTTATTATTTAGTTTTACTGTGAGATTTCCCCATTGTGATAACACTGTGTCTGTGGTGTTCTTTCGGCACGCCTAACAATCTATTGGACGTCTTCAATGGACCCGATTTTCCCCTATAGTCAGATTGGAGGAGCTCTAGGACTCACGGGGAACCTCGGGTTCACTGCCCCATCAGTCCAAACAACAAAAACCCATTTTTTCGGAAACTCTAGGAATGGAGTAGATCCAGGCCGCAACCCTACAGAACTTCGAGATTAATTACACATCAAACTCATGACTCCACCATAGACCCAGGCCATCAGCATGTCTTCATCTCTCTTACACAATTATCAGTGCCATTTCAGTTCGGTTTAGAATAAAAAGGAGGATGCAAAATAAAATTGTGTAATCAGTCAGACGCACAGTGGCACAGTAATCATTTAGTAAATGCACAGCTAAACAGAAGTGTTTTAAGTCTGGATTTGAATGTGATCTGATCTCTTCTGGAAGCTGGTTCCAGCATAATAGCTAAAAGATCCTAATGATCTGAGTGATCTGTTGTATTTATATGAGCATGTCTGCAATGTATTGACATCCTAGCCCATTGAGTGATTTATTTACCAGTAATAATACTTTAAAATCAATCCTAAATGTAACTGGGAGCCAGTGTAAAGCCCTGAGGACTGGTGTGATGTGTTCATATGTTCTGGTTCTGCTCAGCGTTCTGTATGAGCTGCAACTGTCTTATCGTCTTTTTGGGAAGGCCAGTGAGTTAAGTAGAGACATTAGCAATAGTGATTGATACACACCAAGACTTCAGTGAGAACTGTTTTTGCTGAGAACATCAGATTACCAGGGAAACGATGAGAGGAGGCAAGGGACTGGTTTTCTGTTTATCTCTTGATATTTCAATTTGATAAAAAGATAATATTTTCTATATAAATCTATATAATAAAGAGAGAGAGAGAGAGAGGGCGAGAGAGAGGGCAAGAGAGAGAGAGTGCGAGAGAGAGAGAGAGGGCGAGAGAGAGAGAGATGGCTAGAGAGAGAGAGAGAGAGAGCAAGAGAGAGAGAGAGAGAGAGAGAGAGGCCAAGAGAGAGAGAGAGAGAGAGAGAGAGGGTGAGAGAGAGAGAGAGAGAGATTGCCATGCATGTGAGAAACTGTCCTCAGAAAACCGGCTTGGCCAGTGGTGTGATTAAGAAACACATTTTATAAGAGCACACAAATGACAGAGAAATTATGGGCTCTAATAACTTTCACAAACTCAGCCAGATGACAAAAAGCAACAGTGTCACCCATTCGGTCATGAGGGATGCAGTATTGTAATGTGTTACTTCTACAATCACTGATATGATTGATTAGAAATATGAACCGATTCTGAATTCCCAGGGCAGAATGAAGCTTTTTTCCAAGCGTGTTATAGAGCAGTGCTCTGATAATAACAGTCTGTTTCATAACTTTATTAAAAAACTCTATTACAATGCATTCACCAAAGCCGCTGTTGCTTCTCACCTCTGTTCCCCTCATTAAAGCTTGATCATTTACAACATTCAACACAATGACAAATTACAAATAAAACAAAGCACTATATTCTATAATTGATTAATTAAATATAACCTAAATGTCAATGAATAATAATAATTTTTACTATAATTTTTAATCTTTTATTTTTTTATTTTAATAATTTTAATCTTAATATAATAATAAATTAACACACAAATATTCATCATAAAAACTGCTCATTCTGTTTGTTCAATTCTTTGTATTGGAAACCACTCACACACACCCTGCATTTGAAACGCATTAATCACAAACCACAACAACAACAAAACACTAGTTGGCACTATCAGCAGTTTCTGAATACACGTTAGTTCAGTCAGGCATCAGAACAAACTGCTCGGCATTGAGCAGAACAATACATTCTCTTTTATAGTTAAAGAAGTGTGTACAAAAAGTAGGTTGTACATTTGTCGTCCAAGATTTTTGTGTTGTGGCATAAATACAGTATGATGAGTAAATGTACAACCTTTGACGGAGTCTTATGATCCAGCCTCAATTATCACCCCTCAAGAACAATTCCAGTGCTTTACAACTAGGACAGGAAGAGCTAAATAAACTAATCTCTGCATCTAAACCAACATGTTTATTAGACCCAATACCCAGTAAACTACTGAAAGAGCTGTTACTTGTAGCAGAAGAGCCTCTTCTAATATTATTAACTTGTCTTTATCTCGAGGTAATGTTCCAAGATCGTTCAAACTGGCAGTTTAACCCCGGATTTCTACCAACAGCGGAACGACTGCGGATCCGCTCCGGACCGGCGGCGGAGTCAATAGGTTTCTATTTCAGTCAATGAGGATTGGAGGAGCTCTAGGACTCACAGGAACCTCAGGTTCACTGCCCCATCAGTCCAAACCACAAAAACCCATTTGTTCGGAAACTCTAGGAATGGAGTAGATCCAGTCCGCAACCCCACAGAACTTCAAGATTAATTACACATCAAACTCATGACCCATAGACCCAGGCCATCAGCACGTCTTCATCTCTCTTACACAATTATCAGTGCCATTTCAGTTCGGTTTAGAATAAAAAGGAGGATGCAAAATAAAATACAGTGTAATCAGTCAGACGCACAGTGGCACAGTACTCATTTAGTAAATGCACCGCTAAACAGAAGTGTTTTGAGTCTGGATTTGAATGTGATCTGTGAACTGATCTCTTCTGGCATAATAGCTAAAAGATCCTAATGATCTGAGTGATCAGTTGGGTTTATATGAGTATATCTGCAATGTATTGACGTCCTAGCCCATTGAGTGATTTATTTACCAGTAATAATACTTTAAAATCAATCCTAAATGTAACTGGGAGCCAGTGTAAAGCCCTGAGGACTGGTGTGATGTGTTCATATGTTCTGGTTCTGCTCAGCGTTCTGTATGAGCTGCAACTGTCTTATCGTCTTTTTGGGAAGGCCAGTGAGGAGTCCATTACAATAATCCACCCTGCTGGTGAAGAGAGTAGGTTTAGAAAAATGTTTAGTGTTAGTAAGTAGTTTTAGCAGTAGAGACATTAGCAATAGTGAGAGAGAGAGAGGGCGAGAGAGAGAGAGAGAGAGAGATTGCCAGGCATGTGAGAAACTGTACTCAGAAAACCGGCTTGGCCAGTGGTGTGATTAAGAAACACATTTTATAAGAGCACACAAATGACAGAGAAATGATGGGCTCTAATAACTTTCACAAACTCAGTGTCACCCATTCGGTCATGAGGGATTCAGTATTGTAATGTTTTACTTCTACAATCACTGATATGATTGATTAGAAATATGAACCGATTCTGAATTCCCAGGGCAGAATCAAGCTTTTTTCCAAGCGTGTTATAGAGTAGTGCTCTGATAATAACAGTCTGTTTCATAACTTTAAAAAACTCTATTACAATGCATTCACCAAAACCGCTGTTGCTTCTCACCTCTGTTCCCCTCATTAAAGCTTGATCATTTACAACATTCAACACAATGACAAATTACAAATAAAACAAAGCACTATATTCTATAATTGATTAATTAAATATAACCTAAATGTCAATGAATAATAAGAATTTTTACTATAATTTTTTATCTTTTATTTGTTTTTTGTTTTTTTTTATAATTTTTAATCATTTTAATCTTAATATAATAATAAATGAACACACAAATATTCATCATAAAAACTGCTCATTCTGTTTGTTCAAGTCTTTGTATTGGAAACCACTCACACACGCCCTGCGTTTGAAACGCATTAATCACAAACCACAACAACAACAAAACACTAGTTGGCACTATCAGCAGTTTCTGAATACACGTTAGTTCAGTCAGGCATCAGAACAAACTGCTCGGCATTGAGCAGAACAATACATTCTCTTTTATAGTTAAAGAAGTGTGTATAAAAAGTAGGTTGTACATTTGTCGTCCAAGATTTTTGTGTTGTGGCATAAATACAGTATGATGAGTAAATGTACAACCTTTGACGGAGTCTTATGATCCAGCCTCAATTATCACCCCTCAAGAACAATTCCAGTGCTTTACAACTATAGGACAGGAAGAGCTAAATAAACTAATCTCTGCATCTAAACCAACATGTTTATTAGACCCAATACCCAGTAAACTACTGAAAGAGCTGCTACTTGTAGCAGAAGAGCCTCTTCTAATATTATTAACTTGTCTTTATCTCGAGGTAATGTTCCAAGATCGTTCAAGCTGGCAGTTTAACCCCGGATTTCTACCATACAGCGGAACGACTGCGGATCCGCTCCGGACCGGCGGCGGAGTCAATAGGTTTCTATTTCAGTCAATGAGTGTATTTTCATTGATTGCGGAACGGCTGCTTTCTGACTCCGTCCCAGCGCCAGCGACCGCAGCCCTCCTGAGCCGATACGCGGAGCTTCTATTTTTGACGGATGCCGGAGAGCTCCGCAGCAATTCAGCACAGGGCAGATTGTTATATTGCGCGATCATATGTGAATTCGCAAGATCTCGTGAGTCCTCGTGACTTCAGCTGTCAGTCATGGCCGTAACCATTCCGCAACAGATTTGGTTAATCTGACACGCAGCCGTTCCGCAGTTGGTGGAAATCCGGGGTAAGCCTCTCATAAAGAAATCACAATTAGATCCAAATGAATTAACAAATTACAGACCCATTTCAAATCTTCCATTGATGTCTAAAATAGTAGAAAAAATTGTGTCCGCTCAATTGTGCTCTTTCTTGCAAAACAATGATATCTATGAAATATTTCAGTCTGGATTCAGGATCCATCAGAAACTGCAGTCGTTAAAATTACAAATGACTTACTTCTAGCTTCTGACCAAGGCTGTATCTCAATACTATCTTTACTTGATCTTAGTGCTGCGTTCGACACTATAGATCATAAAATACTCTTAGATCAGTTACAAAATTACACTGGTATTCAGGGACAGGCATTAAGGTGGTTTAGATCGAATCTATCAGACCGTTACTATTTGCTGTACTTAAATGAGGATAAATCTAAGATAATGTCAGTAAATGATGGAGTGCCTCAAGAGAATCATAAAAGAAGATATTCTGAAGAACATCGTCTCCGTTGACTAAAAAACAGAGACATTTCTGAAAATATCATATTTTGTGCTTTGCTTTTGCTTTTGCTTTTCTGAATAAAACAGAAATGGATAGAGTTTTTAGTGCACATGATGGAATGATCATGTATCCCTTTAGGGTTTTCAGCATTACAAACAGAACAGTGAGAGCTGTCTTTCCTCGTCTGTGGTTGGTTAATCTGGTCATTAGGTCAGGTGGTCTCTCTCCTCCCCCGGCCTGTTTGTTTCCATGGTTACTGATTTGATTTGAGTTTCAGTTCAGGTGTGTCTCGTTGGTCTCATTTATTCCTCTGTTTGCTGTCTATTTAAGCCTTGTGTTTCTTTCAGTTCTTTGTCAGTTCTACATCATTACTAGATTGGCTGTTTCTGAGAATCTGTTTGGTAAAGATTTGAGTTTATTTGTAAATAAAGACTTCTATCACGTAGTATAAGGAGTGAGTAAAGGTGTGTGTGTGTGTTTTATTATCATTATTCCTTCCTGACTAACTGATTTCCTCTTGCCTTAGGCGTTGTAAGCCTAAGTACATCATAGCAGTAATGTCACATAGAGGTACTTGTGCTACAAGTATGGTGCATTTTGGTAAAAAAAAAAAAGTTTTTCTATCAAGATTCTGTATGCTTTATGGATCCACCAGACATCATGTTGCCTGTGAGTATGAGACCTTTTAAATCAGTCATGTAAGCTAATGAGTTTAACTGAGTTTAATCAGTGGTCACAGGGAGAAGGCCCATCAGTTGAGGAGGATGAGGAGACTGTGTCTGTATGTTCAAGGAGGCCTGAGGTACTCACAGGTTCCATGCTATATTGTATTGAATATTAAAAAGTGTTCTTGTGTGATAAAATGATCATAATGTGTTTTTAGGATGCTGACACTGTTCTAGAGCCCTCTCAGTCTGGGACCACATGTGACAAAGTGAGTATTAAGAAATGAAACCAATGTGACAAGAGGATTCAATGAAATAACTTAAATCTATGTTGCTACAGAATCCAGAAAACATAAAAGGAGTGTATAAACGCTACCTCCTTAAACAAATGGAAGCGATTGATATCGACATCCAGTATAAAAAACTGAAGATGAGGAAGTTGGAGCTGGAAATTCAACAGCTACAGAAAAATGCAAGTACAACTACCATTTATAAAAAAAAAAAAAACCATGACCTTTTTGATCACTTTCCACAACATGTATTTGTGTCTTCACCCCTAACAGGCAGATTCACTCTGAATAAAGACAAATCACATTAAATTCTTTGTGTTTTCTGTGTGTTTGTTCAAATAAGGAGAAAGTTGAGGGGCCAGTGGAAAATTTTAAAGGCTACACATGGTTTAGACCATATTAAGCAAAATAATTATTTGCATATGTGTCTCGTATAAGTCTGCCTGTTTCGTTTTCTTCCAATACTGCTTCATTGCCCCAATCTTCCTCTTCAACAATCCTTGGTTGCCTCTCTCTCCTCAGACAAGCAATGTTATGGAGCACTACACAAGCAACTACAATGTCACATGCCCTAGGTGGAGTCACTCTGAGGTGCTTCAGGCACTGAAACCTTGATTTTATCAGCCCAAATGCCATCTCTATACGACCTCTTGTGCGTGCATGGGCAATGTTGTAGCGGTGCTGTGCCTCTGTCTGGGGCTCCTGATAGGGAGTCAAGAGGTAAGGCTGGCATGGGTATCCCATGTCTCCCAGCAAAACTCCTGAGAATTCTCCTGCATACAGAATGAATATATATATATGTATATATATAAAGTAGTTTTTTTTTTTTTTCGTTTTTTTTTTAAGACTTTTTACAATTTAATTGATTACTAGCATACCTCTTGCTAGTTGCTGGTAGAGAGATGAGGCTCTAAAGATCATGCACAGAGCCTGGCCATTTGGCCTCCACATTTGTGATGATGCAATCTGCATCACTAATCATCTAAAATAAATTAAACCTGTAGGTCACTACATTTTAATTGCAATGAACTAAACACTGGTGCCCAGCTTAGTACAGAACACTCAGTGCTAGAGCATAGCCTTCAATATCATCTCAGTGGGACCGTACCTGAACATTGATGCTGTGTACTGATTTCCTAATTTCCTACACTTAATACGCACATGGGTGCAGTCCAATGCACCGATAACATTTGGGAAACCTAGGAAAATTATTTGTTTGTTTTAAATATGTCCCATGTAAAATCAACAGTCAAGAAATATTTCCATGTTTTATAGTTATTTGAACTTACCAGCTATTCCATAAAAGGCATGTTTAATGGTACAAATAGCTTTGTGGCCAGGGAATGTGATGAACACATTGAGTAGTCTTTTTAAAGAAAGGTACACAGTTCGTACAGAGCGGCAAACTGATGCGTTGCTGATATTCAATCTCTGCATCTCCAACTGTGTACAAAAATGTTCCACTGGCAAAAAAGCGAAGTGCAATGCACACCGTCTGTGGGACTGTGAGCGCTCTGTTGCGGAGTGTATTATTTGCAATGTGTGGGTTTAGTAATCTACAAATATATTCAATCCCATCTCTTGAGAACCTATATCTCTCATACAGGTAGCTGTCATTAAAAGCCAATGGGTCTGACCTGTCTCTGAAAGTTCTCTCTCTTTGAAATGCCCTCCACAACACTATAGCTCCCTCATCCACCACCTCATCTATGAAAGGACACGCCATAGTTAAGTTTGGAAATGAGTTCAGCTCCCTATTTATACTTTTAATTACCAAACTCATTAACCAAACTCACCAATTAAACACACAAGTTTTGAACATTTCTTAGTGTATTTATACCTTATAATTTCTTACATTTATTAGTAAAGTACATTTCCTTATTTATTTTTTTATTAATTTTTTATTAATAGTGGTTAAGTAAAATAAAATGACATCGAAATACCAGCAGGTGAGTATAAATGGTATGCTCGTTAAGCCTGAACTCAGACTTAGCCTGACAGTTAGCCTGCCCCGGACCAGGTTAATTTGCCAGCATAAGTTGCTGGGGTAACTGAGTTTGAACTTTTTTTAAGTTTGATTTGTGAAACCGAATCTACCAAAAATAAGCCTGACTAACCGAAATAAGCCTGGTTTATACTCTAATCTTGGTTTATGGAACAGCCCCCTGCTTTATCTCTGCTGAAATAAAGCCCTAGGGAACATGCAAACGCATCTGTGTGTCCAACCATCTGAATGAAACTCAAGTGTGTTTAAGGGCTTGTTTTCTGAAGAGTCTGAAAATACAACAATTTATATCCACATCATTGAGTGATCTCTGATGGTCATTTAGAAGGATAATGTCTTCTGTTTATTGACCCTCATCAGGCACACAATATCAATCCGAGTACAGATGATCTGTTCTGCTTTCATCCGTCCAGATGTTCTGGTGTAGTACTGCACTTTCACGGTTCACATTAGCTCTATTTAAGGGAAAAATCAAAGAAGACTGTGTTTCTGTCAGCTGATGAAGGGA
Organism: Semotilus atromaculatus; assembly: GCA_031834385.1. Taxonomy (NCBI): domain Eukaryota; kingdom Metazoa; phylum Chordata; class Actinopteri; order Cypriniformes; family Leuciscidae; genus Semotilus; species Semotilus atromaculatus. The sequence continues at coordinate 6,995,738 of JAULUF010000047.1, forward strand.
ACGACGCATGTCAAACATGATTTACCAACAGAGAGAACAGGTTAGTCCACGCAAGCTGCATTATGCATTTATGTCATTTCAGAAGACTGATCAAATTTCATGCTATAGCAATACCTTTGCGTTATATATATATATACTGGTATGATTTAAATGGCATGATCTATAATGTTTGAGGGTAGTTCCTCAACTCTTCTTTAAATCTGAAGTCTCTGTGTTGGTTGGTTGGCCAGAGGAGAACTGAGCGACTGAGTCTGGGTTCTGTCAAGGGTATTCCTTCATATTTTCCAGGTTTCACGATAAAGCTGCTTTGAAACAATCTGTATTGTATGAAGCTCAACAGAAGTAAAGGCGTCTGACTGAAGCCTATCCCAAACTTTTCCCTGATCTTGCTGTCTGGAGGATCCCGAGGACTCAGAATCCCTGGATCAGGACTGTCAGGTGATCATCTGAAGCTGTGATATTCACATATGGGCGTTGACTTGTCACTGTGTGTCAGATGCTGATGCATATTTATGCAAGGATGCCTGAAGGACAGACTTCATACCTGACAAACACACACACAAAATAACACATAAATCATCACACACACAGGCTTACAGGTGCTAGATCTCGCCTCCGGCTCATACACATCTCTGACTACGACTCCAAACAATATTGAAGGTAAAACTCTGCCGACAAAGATCTGGGGTATGTACAGGATTATATTTACAATTTTTTAAATATTGTAAATTGCTTATGACATAATTTCAATAACAGGAGTTTAGGATATACAGGACATATGTATACAGAGAGCATAAATTGAACTGATTGAGTTATGACCATCGGCAGATATTTATTATATCTTTGTCTACAGATCTTTTTTCGTCAGACATTAATTTTCTTGGTTTGTCTGAGAAAAAGAGCTGTTTATTCACCGATGTTTCTTCAGCAAGCAGAGGTACTTTAACTGACAAATAACACAGATGTTTCTGTAACATGAAGTTCACGAGCATCATTCTGGGGTCAGGAAGATGTAGAAGTTTTTGACATGTTCACCATGGGAGCATTTAATTTATTAGAAATCCACATTTTATTTCATTATTAACTTAAATTGACTATTTTCTATTTGAATACATTTTAAAAAGACAAATAATGTTCAAAAGCACAGCCTTAATTTATGAGTCCAATTTGATGAGTCCTCGCTAAATAAAACAATTAATACAGTATATAGTATATATAGGAAAAGTGCATATTTTAAGATGCTTTAAATGGTCAACCTAACCTTAACCCCAATTCACTTAAATCTGATATATAATAAATTTTCCTGGTCTCCCAGTCAATCATGTAAAAATATTCCTACCCCCGGTTTCACAGACCAAGCTTAATCTAGTCCAGACTAAACTGCATGTTTGAGCTGTTTTAACTGAGATGCGATCTTATAATATGTCAGTACCATTGTTTTGTCTCAAGACGAACAGCGTTTTTAAAGTTTGCGTAGAGAGAACTTAAGATTTTTCTGTTAAAACGATGTCGTGTTAGCAGCCGCTAAGTTAATAACTAATGATCGTTGCGATGGAAGTGAATCAATCAAAACTAACTTTAGCTGGACAATAACTTTATTCTAGATCTGCTGTAAAGCCAAATAATCTCTGTTACTGTAATCTCCTGTTATCACTGTAACGCCACTTTGGAACAATCTACATAGTTTAAAGCGCTGTATAAATGAAGATTACTTGACTTGACTAGACACCAGTAATGTGTCTTTTTTCCAAAGGCATGTTTATAAAAGATACTTAAATATCCTAATTGAACTAAGATCTAATCCTGGCTCAATCTAAAACCCTGTCTGTGAAACCGCTCCTATTCTCTCAGTTAACTCATGATAATATATTATACAAACTTTAGTGAACTGCTGTGTAGAACATATAATGACAGTAAAACATATGATACTTAATATGTTAACTGATATCTGCCGGTGTCATTCTAGATATAAACACCATGAAATAACATGATGACGCCAACAACGAGAAAAAAACTGCTCAGAAATGACGCTCTAATCCTGTTTGTTCTCTTCTGTGGTGAGTTACACAAACACACACACACTCTCAGCGCGCTCCATAAACCCACTGGCCTCGTGTCTGGCGTGTCTCACACACTCAAGCTCGTGTTCTTCTCCTCTCAGCTCTTCAGGAGCTTCACACGCGCCACAGAAACTCAATCACACATTTTTAATAAAACACAGAGGAAACTCATCAACTACAGCAATGCATTCAGAAGATCTGCAAGATCAGCAGCCAAAGCTCCTGTAATCACACACTTCTCCTCCAACTCGCCCTTTTCATTCGATTCTCAAATCTATAAATTAAAGAGATGTGAACTGATTTTTAAAAATGAATCCAATTCAATAATGAGGCACATCTGATAACATTCTCTATTCCCCTCTTAATGAAAGCATGAAACAATCCTGTGGTTTCTGTGTGAGAGAGAGCACCCTCTGGTGGCGGGTATGTTAGTGCACTCTGATAATCTGTTCACTCTTTCAGCTGGTTCTTCATAACTTTTAGTTATTTACTATTTACATTTTGCATTTATGCATTTGGCAGACGCTTTTATCCAAAGCGTCTTACATTGCATTTCAAGGTACACATTTACATTCTTATCAGTTCTTGCTTTCCCTGGGAATTGAACCCATGACCTTAGAGTTGCAAGCGCCAACACTCTACTGTTTGAGCTACTGGTTCTTCTGCTGGTTCTTCTTCTGGTTCTTCATCTGGTTCTTCTGCTGGTTCTTCTTCTGGTTCTTCAGCTGGTTCTTCAGCTGGTTCTTCATCTGGTTCTTCATCTGGTTCTTCATCTGGTTCTTCAGCTGGTTCTTCATCTGGTTCTTCAGCTGGTTCTTCAGCTGGTTCTTCTGCTGGTTCTTCTTCTGGTTCTTCATCTGGTTCTTCAGCTGGTTCTTCAGCTGGTTCTTCATCTGGTTCTTCAGCTGGTTCTTCAGCTGGTTCTTCTGCTGGTTCTTCTTCTGGTTCTTCTGCTGGTTCTTCTTCTGGTTCTTCAGCTGGTTCTTCAGCTGGTTCTTCATCTGGTTCTTCAGCTGGTTCTTCAGCTGGTTCTTCATTTGGTTCTTCATCTGGTTCTTCATCTGGTTCTTCATCTTCATCTGGTTCTTCATCCGGTTCTTCATCTGGTTCTTCAACTGGTTCTTCAACTGGTTCTTCATCTGGTTCTTCAGCTGGTTCTTCTATGCTATTCTTCTATTATATTTTGTAATGCTGCTTATCTCTTCATTGTTTGTAAAGAATAAACATAAATAATGTTGCACGGTTAGATGAAAGATGCTCTTCAGTTCTCGGCATTAATGAACAGGTATAAAAAGAACCATGAGCTGTAATGAGGCTTTATACCAGCGACAGAATAAGATGAACGAAACCTTGTTTCTGCTGCAATAAATAAAGAAATTAATGATTGATTTGATTTTTTCCTCAGGCTGCTTTACTTCAGTGCTGCATGGACAGGTGAGCAGAGCAAATACATACTAACAATAATGATAAAGAAACGTCTGAATCACAGAACTGTGGAAACTTCTGCATGATGCTGGAAAACTGTCAAAAGATTGAGGCACTTTTGCACAACATTTATGTGAAGTGAAGATGCTTTTAAAAGTAATGGGACTAATGAATAGTTTTTATTTGTCATTTATCTTCTGTTAACTAAATTTAGATTCAAGGCAGTTTGTAGGTTGGTTGTTCCAGAAGTCGCCACAGTTCTTCTATTGAATTATTATTTAACATAATATCATTTAATATAACTTTTCGCACATCTTTATATACAATTTTCATTATTAATTCATGCATTTACATTATATTTAATTTAGTGTTTTAAATGAATGACTCGTATCTTTTCATTTTTTCGTCCTGATAATAAACTGCACTGGATGATATGGCATCATTCCAATATCCAAATGTGTTTTATCTTTAGAACGTCACAATTCATTTCAACAGTAAGTTTTTTTAAATATTCATCTCAGTATCGAAGCAACAGCATAATTGTGTTGTGACTGAAGAGAATAATCTGATCTGTACACTCTGTTTCCTCCAGAATATGAGCCTCTCCTAGACAGGACTGTGAATGTGTCGATGCAAACCTGTGTTTCGGCGGAGGAGAACCACACAACCTCAGCGGTGAGATCATTCATCACTAAAACACCTCACTAACACTCCATTCATCACTAAAACACCATTCATCACTAAAACACCATTCATCACTAAAACACCTCACTAACACTCCATTCATCACTAAAACACCATTAATCACTAAAACACCTCACTAACACTCCATTCATCACTAAAACACCATTCATCACTAAAACACCTCACTAACACTCCATTCATCACTAAAACACCATTCATCACTAAAACACCTCACTAACACTCCATTCATCACTAAAACACCATTCATCACTAAAACACCTCACTAACACTCCATTCATCACTAAAACACCATTCATCACTAAAACACCTCACTAACACTCCATTCATCACTAAAACACCATTCATCACTAAAACACCTCACTAACACTCCATTCATCACTAAAACACCATTCATCACTAAAACACCTCACTAACACTCCATTCATCACTAAAACACCATTCATCACTAAAACACCGGCCATAGCCCTCATGATGTACTGACTATACAGCGGTTCCCAACGCTATGTCTCTCTGCGCTCGCTCCACATGACTGTTATCTAGCCATGGCTCAGAACCTTGCATAGAGCCTGAGCCAGCAATGAATCCAGAGAACATTTGTGGCCGTAAGGCGGCCTTTTGTATTCAGAACATAGTTCACTTTGAGCGATTAATGTTCTGTTGTGCGGCGTGACAACTGTAAGACTACATCAGAGGAATTCCTTCTTTTGCACCACGTGTTCTGGCTGTGCAGGGGAAGACGGCTGAGTAACCACTGAGTGTCTGAAGGCCCCTCTCCGGTGCCTGTTTCAACTAGGTCCTTTAGACCCATGTGCAGTACCACTGCTTGCACTATTAGCTACTGAATATGTAGCTGATTAATTCACGACACAGCCTCGTGTTTTCAATGGTTTCTGAGGGCGCTACGGCTGTAGCTATCGTAAGAGCTGGGTAATGTCTATACACCGCTACGCTGTTGCTTATTATTCCACGCTCTGCATTTCATCAGCCCAGCGTTGCTCGACTGTGCTTAGCTGGGTCTGACCCTCTGCCAGCTTGATGTCTGGTGTTTCAACTAGGTCCAGCACCCGACCGAAATGAACTCCCATCAAATGAACAAACGATGTGTACATTCATGAGTGTTGAGTGCGGCTATCTCCCCTCTTCGTGAGTGGTCATAGTCCATTCAGAGAGTGTATTAAACCATATCATCTTCTGCTTCCCAGAGAAGTAGAACTGGGCCTTGTTGTGATGCGAGCCTCTACTCGCGCCCCATAGTCCCTCTACTCGCGCCCCATAGTGCCTCTACTCGCGCCCCATAGTGCCTCTACTCGCGCCCCATAGTGCCTCTACTCGCCCCCTATAGTGCCTCTACTTGCCCCATAGTGCCTCTACTCACCCCCTATAGTGCCTCTCCTCGCGCCCCATAGTGCCTCTACTCGCGCCCCATAGTGCCTCTACTCGCGCCCCATAGTGCCTCTACTCGCGCCCCATAGTGTCTCTACTCGCGCCCCATAGTGCCTCTACTCGCGCCCCATAGTGCCTCTACTCCCGCCCCATGGTGCCTCTACTCGCGCCCCATAGTGCCTCTACTCGCGCCCCATAGTGCCTCTACTCGCGCCCCATAGTGCTTCTACTCACGCCCCATAGTGCCTCTACTCGCGCCCCATAGTGCCTCTATTCATGCCCCATAGTGTCTCTACTCGTGCCCCATAGTGCCTCTACTCGCGCCCCATAGTGCCTCTATTCATGCCCCATAGTGTCTCTACTCACGCCCCATAGTGCCTCTACTCGTGCCCCATAGTGCCTCTACTCACGCCCCATAGTGCCTCTACTCGCGCCCCATAGTGCCTCTACTCGCGCCCATAGTGCCTCTATTCATGCCCCATAGTGTCTCTACTCACGCCCCATAGTGCCTCTACTCGTGCCCCATAGTGCCTCTACTCACGCCCCATAGTGCTTCTACTCGTGCCCCATAGTGCCTCTACTCGTGCCCCATAGTGCCTCTACTCGCGCCCCATAGTGCCTCTACTCCCGCCCCATGGTGCCTCTACTCGCGCCCCATAGGGCCTCTACTCGCGCCCCATAGTGCCCCTCCTCGCGCCCCATAGTGCCTCTACTCGCGCCCCATAGTGCCCCTCCTCGCGCCCCATAGTGCCTCTACTCGCGCCCCATAGTGCCCCTCCTCGCGCCCCATAGTGCCTCTACTCGCGCCCCATAGTGCCTCTACTCGCGCCCCATAGTGCCTCTACTCTACATGGTTTTCGGTTCTGTTCGGTTCTTGTTGTTTTTTTAGTTTTTTTTATCTTTAACACTCCAGAAATGTACTTCAGCATATGATATATAGCTTAATTATCCACAATTTAGGATACAATATTAAAAAAAAATGTATATCATGTAATCATGCACAAACTGAATTTGACTTGACTTTAAGCACATTATTGGGACCATCTCTGAGGAAAGCTGGTTGAGATTTTGATACAGAGAGAAGACATTGATGACATGCTTTTCTTTTATTTGGCAAAAAAAGGAGAATGTGTATATCTCTACAGGAACTTGTGCCTTTTTAGCACACAAAGATTGAAATTGACTTGCATTTATCAAACTGCCAACTTCAGTGTTGCTCTTACAAAAAATGTATCTTTTAAAAGAAAAAGAGAGGAACTCTTAAAGCTCTGTCTTTTAAATAAGTCAAAATACGTTAAACATAATTGCCTATAATGAGGCTATAACCATAAAAGTGAAGCATAAGTTCAACCAGCTCAACACAAAAACCGTATCAACCTTGCACTCAGTCGCAGTTCTATCTATTGTTTTATTTCCGTTGTCATCATAGGTAACATGAAATCCAAAATCTTCCCACACACCGGACTTATACGACGCTGGCGCATCCTCCAACTCCGGGCAGCCTTATCTCTCCCACTGCCATTTCTACACGTGACGTTCGCGCGAAAAGGAAACACAGTAGCTACGTTTACATGGTTCAATCGGAATGAAATCAATACAATTGATGAATCCGAACACAGTGTTTACATGAACGATAAATAAAGTAATCGAGTTGATGTGCGCGTTTATGTCACAGGATTCAAATCGGAATAGATTTTTTGGCATGCGCACACTGCACGAATATACTGCCGCTGTTCGTGCATCTATTCTCCTCTATTGGTTCTTTATTTGTTTTAAACAGCAGACTTAATATTTATCCATCTCTGGTCATGATTTGGAGACGATGAGCATGAGCCGTTTTGCCGTGCTGCTTATATTTATCACGCAGTAAAACCCCGCGGCCAAAACAATGCAGTTGTCTGTGGATAAGAATCTGAAACAAGGACTGGTGGGCCGTTGTCCTGCTTCACTTCACATATGCTGAGTGAAATGAGAATTTTAGAATAACGGAACAAAGAATAAAGAATGCATCTTGCACCGACCAGTAGAGCCCTGCATTTCAGCCCGAGCCCGACGGGCCCCGATTTATTTACGCCCATAGGGCCGGGCTTCGGGCCAATTTTCACGTCATAGTTCACACGCGGGCCGGGCCGGGCCTCTGGCCTGTTTTAGGCTTATCTTTTTTATAGCCTATTTTAGACATGAATTCAAATAAAATATGAGAAAAAAGCAAACATAGAAAGACGTTTCATAACCTGACACATGACAGTCTGCTCACGCACACAGGTTTCCCGGCGGCGCGATCCGAGATTCGCGCGATCCGGGTGGATCCGTAACGTGAAATAAACCATTCAGAGCGTCATCTCACATTCCCTTTAAGAGCAGGCGCGCTTGTTCCATGGCGGATTATTATAACGGCGGATTTGCCAGCCGCGCGCCAGGAGCGGTTCACTGAGAGGAGACCGACGTTCTCGTCAGGGCCATAAAACACAGAGAAGTGACATTGTATGGGGATGGAGAAACCCACCCAAATTAGCTTCGCTTAAACAGGCGTATAATAATTTGGGAAAATTATGCCTGTTTTTTTTTCCACATCTTCATGGACACAACAATGATTTCCCTCGTGTGTTAATATTTTTCCTTGTAATAATGTATGATTTGCAAAAATGAAAACTGCTGCATCTGTTTAGATTAGATAATCAAAGTGTATGCGCGTTGTTCACACGCTACATAATGGCCAAGCATGCGCCCTTAAAATTGCATATGACTAATGCGCAACGCACCACTGACTTTAGACTAGGGTTTTCCTGGTCAGTGGCGGAATTGTTTTCTCAAACTGCAAAATAGCACCAGGCAACATTTGCGCCGGAACACGCCTCCTCTTTGCGCTGAACCGCCCCCGCGAGCGCAAATTCATTCCCTAATTTACCGACGTGCGTCTGTGGAGGGAAAAGTCCGCTTTGCGCGGGTGCAAACTAGGAATAATACATGCGTCGGTGTACAAAGTCAATTGCGCTGGGTGCAAGATAGGGCCCAATGTCTGTATTATGTTATGATTGTACTGTACAATTAAATACAATCGTTGCTAGTCTGCAGACTCTGAACAGTTTACCTCAGAGCGTCCGTTAACTGAATTAATTGAGAATCTCACCTGAAAATCCGATAACATCAGCAATTTTCATTCAACTGATTTCTGTAAATGAATGTAAAACTAAATGTATATTGCATGCAGCACAGGGTGAAGTCAGACAGTATTTACATTAACGACGCAGAATGTCGCTGCCGGTGTGTGTAACGTTACACTCATAGAGAATAATGTGTTAGAATTTTAAAGACGTGGCGCTGTGCATCTCGTCCGGTGTGCGACCCACTTTACCCTGAAAATTCACCTCAAAAACGCATCGAAACTGCAAACACAAGACCTTCAATGGGGAATAAAGACTAACAAGACAGATAACAACATTGAACACTACACAAACAGTAATTATTTTTATTTTTTCATTCAGGCAATTAATTTTCCATAGTGACACAGGAGGTGCCGGATCCAATAAAAAAGGTTCCGGATCCAATGTCGGAGGTCCGGCTCAAATTAAGCCCTGCACAAGCCGATTTATGTCTCATTAATCTATCATCAACACTAACTTTAGCTGGAAATAACATTATTCGAGAATCGCAAAACAATCTCTGTTACCTTAAATTATATGTTTGTCTCTGTAAAGCTGCTTTGAAACAATCCATTGTTAAAAGCGCTATATAAATGAAGATGACTTGACTTGACTTGACATGTGTTCCCTGGCGAAACGTTTGGGCTGAGGGCAAAGTGAAGTTTCATAACTTTATATATTTAGTCTATTTAACTTTCACGTTGTAGCCTAGAGAGCTGACTTATGTTTGACTGAATCGTTTGCTTTATTTCTTATTGTATAGCTTCTTATACCTTTTAGGCTACTTATACTTTTACAATGGCTATTATTGATCATTAAAACAAAAAGGTCATTTTATTTTATATATTTAAAACATATAAAATATTGTATATATTTATTTTATTATACATGTTGGCTACATTCTCTTCACTGTATATACATACAATAAAATAAAATGACACAACCCTGTCTCTTTTTGCTAAATGTCAGTTTTGATGATCAATGTTATAATGTTTTTTATTTATCATATTTTTTTTTATGAAAACAGAGGCAGAAAAAAGAGGCAGAGTGGTGTTTTATAACATATTTTGTTTTATTGTAGCCTAAATATACATAAAGAGTTAACCGGAGTAGCCAGAGCGAGCTGATGACGCGATCAAGAACGCCACTGTTCCATTTGCAGGATTATCGGACTAGATCCTCTCGTCCTCTGGAGTTCGTTTTCCTGAGTCAAACTTGTCAAGTCCGAAGTTTGGGTACTTGGTATTGAGAAACGGCCTTAGTAATGATGTTTTCTCTTCTTCAGGTGATCAGAGCCGCGGGCCGCATGAGCACTCAGGCGCTGTGTATCGTGACGAGTGACAGAAATGTCTCCAGTGTTAAACTACAGCGACTGCACACACAGCTCACACACATCATCCAGTCAGTGCTGAGCTTCTCCAGAGAGCTGGTCAGTAACACACACACACACACACACACACACGTCTGGTTCGCTATCTTTGTGGGGACTCTCTATAGGCGTAATGGTTTTTATACTGTACAAACTATATATTTGGTCCCCACAATGTAATATAAACATGAGCACACACACACACACACACACACACACAGCTCACACACATCATCCAGTCAGCGCTGAGCTTCTCCAGAGTGCTGGTCAGTAACACACACACACCGACACACACACACACACACACACACACACACACACACACACACATACACACACAGACACACACACACACACACACACACACACACACACCACACAGCTCACACACATCATCCGGTCAGTAACACACACACCACACAGCTACACACACACACACACACACACACACACATTTTAAAATAAAAATAAAATTCTGTATCAAATTATAGGCAAGAGAAGTAGTTTGTTTAGGCATGGTTTGTAGGGAAATACAAACCTGCACACATATATTCAAAAGCACATAACTATAGAATCAGTTCTTAATGCGCATGTGAACGCCATCACTGTTAATCACAGGTTCAGTTTAAAGTCTGTTTAGAGAGAACGGCGTCGTCTTAGCGGCCCCTAATTTAATAACAAATTATCATTTCGTCGGAGGTGAATCAATCAAAACTAACTTTAGCTGGAAATAACATTATTCGAGAATCGCTATAAAGCCAAAACAATCTCTGTTACCTTAAACTATATGTTTATCTCTGTAAAGCTGCTTTGAAACAATCCATTGTTAAAAGCGCTATATAAATGAAGATGACTTGACACACACACACTTACACCACACAGCCACACACACACACACACACACACACACACACTCCTCAGTCTGCCTCTGAATCTCTGCTCTTCTTCTCCTCCAGAACCCGCAGACTGACGTCAGTGTGAGCGATCTCTTCGGCTCTCTGGACGATCTCACGGACACGAGTGTCCTCGATCCGGCGTTTGTGGAGAACTGGCTCTATCTGAAGTTTCTGCCGGTCCTGCCGTATATGACTGAGGAGATTGTGACACGACTGAGCCAGATGAGCTTCTCCTGTCAATCCTTCGAGCTGATGTACATGACATTACACACACACACACACACACACACGATGTACATGACATTTCACACACACACACACACACACACACGATGTACATGACATTTCTCACACACACACCACACACACCACACACACACACAATGTACATGACATTTCACACACACACACACACATACACACGATGTACATGACATTTCTCACACACACACACACCACACACACCACACACACACACACACACACAATGTACATGACATTTCTCACACACACACACACACACACACACACACACACACACACACCACATAAAACGGCCAGGGCTGAGCACCTCAGCAAATTAATAGAAAACAACCGAAATAATCCAAGGTTTTTATTTAATACCGTGGCTAGACTAACAAATAAACAGACGTCGTCTGAACAAAATACCTTGTTACAGTTTAGTAGTAATGATTTTATGAACTTCTTCACCGAGAAAATTGAAAGCATCAGAATCAAAATCGTAAATGTTCAATCTTTGCTCGCGCCTTATAATTCAGCCGCAATTATCATCCCGCAAGAAGAATTACAATGCTTTACAACTATAGAACAAAAAGAGTTAAATAAACGTATCACTTCATCTAAAACAACAACATGTTTATTGGATCCTATACCAACTAAACTACTGAAAGAAGTGTTACCTATAGTGGAAGAGCCTCTTCTCAATATTATTAACTCATCTTTATCTTTTAGGTCATGTTCCAAGAACGTTCAAGCTGGCAATTATAAAACCTCTTATTAAGAAACCACAATTAGATCCAAATAACCTAGTAAATTACAGACCCATTTCAAATCTTCCATTTATGTCTAAAATATTAGAAAAAGTTGTGTCCGCTCAACTCGGCTCTTTCTTGCAAGAAAACGACATCTATGAAAAGTTTCAGTCTGGATTCAGGCCACATCATAGCACTGAAACTGCGCTTGTTAGAATCACAAATGATTTACTTTTAGCTTCGGACCAAGGCTGTATCTCAGTACTAGTTTTACTTGATCTTAGTGCTGTGTTCGATACTATAGATCACACAATACTCTTAGATCGACTACAAAATTACACTGGTGTTCAAGGATAAGCATTAAGCTGGTTCAGGTCATACTTATCTGACCGCTACCATTTCGTCTACTCAAATGGAGAAAAATCGATCATAACTTCGGCAAACTATGGAGTGCCGCAGGGATCTGTGTTAGGCCCTTTATTATTCTCAATATATATGCTGCCACTTGGTAATATTCTAAGGAAACATGGAATTAGTTTCCATTGTTATGCTGATGACACTCAGATATATATTTCATCACGGCCAGATGAATACGCTAAATTATCCAAATTGACAGATTGTGTTAAAGATATAAAAGATTGGATGACGCGTAATTTTCTTTTACTAAATCCAGACAAGACAGAGGTAATACTTATCGGTTCTAAAAACCGTCTACAAAACCTCTCACAACACAACTTTAACATAGTAGGATGCCCTGTTACTTTATCCTCTACTGTAAAAGACCTGGGTGTTACATTAGACTGCAACCTGTCTTTTGAAAAGCATATTTCATATGTTACAAAAACAGCCTTTTTCCACCTTAGAAACATTGCTAAACTACGTAATATGCTATCAGTCTCTGATCCAGAAAAGTTAGTTCATGCATTCATGACCTCGAGACTAGATTACTGTAATGCTTTATTAGCTGGTTGTCCTGCATCCTCAATAAACAAGCTACAGTTAGTCCAAAATGCAGCCGCTAGAGTTCTTACTAGATCAAGGAAATATGATCATATAACACCGATTTTATCATCACTTCATTGGTTACCTATAAAGTTCCGTATTAATTACAAGGTATTGCTTTTGACTTATAAAGCTCTAAATGGTTTAGCTCCAGTCTATTTAACGGATCTTCTATCGCCCTATAATCCATCGCGCTCTTTAAGATCACTAAATTCGAGGCTTCTGGTCATTCCTAGGATATCCAGATCGACCAAAGGAGGGAGAGCATTTTCACATTTAGCTCCGAAGCTCTGGAATGGCCTTCCTGATATTGTTCGTTGCTCAGACTCGCTCTCCCAGTTTAAAACTAGACTAAATACGCATCTATTTAGCCAGGCATTCATATACATTTTTTATCTTACAGTTACTGTAAATTCGGCCTCTAGTTCATAAACGCCAGAGGAGAACTGGCCCCTGACTGAGCCTGGGTTCTCCCAAGGTTTTTTTTTCTCCATTGGGTCACTTGATGGAGTTTTTCGGTTCCTTGCCACTGTTGCCTTTGGCTTGCTCAGTTGGGGATATTCAAATTAATTAACCAATCATACCATTGATCAGCCCTACCAAACTTGGATGTCTTTTTTCCAGTAATAAACAAACATTGTTAAGTTGTTTTGATTGATACTGTGAAGCAGCTTTGATAGAATCTGTATTGTGAAAAGCGCTATATAAATATATTTGACTTGACTTGACTTGACACACCACACACACACACACCACACACACACACACACACACACACACACACACACGATGTACATGACATTTCTCACACACACACAGACACACACACACCACACACACACACACACACACGATGTACATGACATTTCACACACACACACACACACACACAAAGCAAAATTCAAAATTCATAATAATCATAAATGTTTTAAATCAGCATAATAAATGACATTTTACAATACATTCATGTAGAAAACAGCTATAAATTACATTTTTTAAATTACATATTATATTTTTATTTAACATTATCACTGTTTTTACAATCAAATAAATGCAGCCTTGGTGAGCAGAACAGACTTCTTTCAGAAACATTAAAAAAATCTTAATCATTCCAAACGTTTGACCTGCAGTGTATACTGAGATATGAGCATTATTTGTATCGGAATACAGTGAGTGCTAATACAGTAATGTGTTTTTCTTTCTCTCTGAATGGACAGAGTGAACGTCCTGAGCAGGGAGGAGTCGCTGATCACAGACCGTCAGCAGAAGCTGATATTCACTCATCTCATCCACTCGTACCTGTCCCGGACAGACACTGCAGGTACAGTACTCACACGTGAACACACACACACACCACACACTCACACACACTCACACACTCACACACACTCACACGTGAACACACACTCACACGTGAACACACAAGTGTGGGAGGGGTTTATGGAGGATTGCATGTCACTGTGCCAAATGTTCAATTTCAGATCCAGGTTGCTTTTCAAAGATCACCAGAATCAATGAATGGCTGCAGAGGAATTTTGGGATCTTCTCTAAATATGCCACTGCCAGTCAACTGCAGACGCTCTACAGCCACTTCCCTGTGAGTGAGCCGGGATAGGGTTAGGGTTCGGGTTCTGCTACACCTGCAGACAACAGCTGTGGTGCTCGTGGGATTCGGCTAATGACTCTTGTATTTTGCAGCTGGATTTGTTAAGGTCACTGAGTCCGTCTGAAGTGGCGGAGTTTGCTGTGACTTCTGGAGCGCTGAAGAGCGTCAATCTGACCAAGATCATATTTGACCGTCTAGAGGAAGGTGATGCTTTCCGGAATACTGATGCGTTTTTCTGGACACTAATTCAATCTCAGGTAAAAATCTTCTCACTAAAGTCCTACTTGGGCAGAACGCCATTAATTCTGTTGATCGAACTTAAAATGAGTTTAACCCACAATATTGCAATGTTCCTCTTGTTTATTCAATTCAATTCAATTCAATTCAAATTTATTTGTATAGCGCTTTTCACAATACACATTGTTTCAAAGCAGCTTTACAGAAAGTGCATTAAAAATGTACATAGAAAATACAGTTAGTTCATCATGTATTAATTTAGGGCATAACATATCGCCGGCGTTGAGTCGTCTCTTCACAGGCGTCGAGTCGTCTCTCCACAGGTGTTTAGTCGTCTCATCACAGGTGTTGGATCATCCGAAGTCTCCGTGAGAGGCTGGATACAAACTGGAGCTGACGAACGCTATTTACCTCGGGACTTGCGTCCCGAGATAACAGTAGAAAGGCAGATGAGAAATAATTAGCGTAGCTGATGTTCATAATATTACTGCATTCGATCTGATTCGGCAGTAGTATAAAAGGTAAGCATTATGTGAATGCTTGGTTAAAGAGATGCGTCTTTAATCTAGTTTTAAACTGGGACAGCGAGTCTGAGCCTCGAACAATATCAGGAAGGCTATTCCAGAGTTTAGGAGCTAAATGTGAGAACGCCCTCCCTCCTTTAGTGGACTTAGATATCCTTGGAATGACCAGAAGCCTCGAATTTAGTGATCTTAAAGAGCGCGACGGATTGTAGGGCGATAGAAGGTCCGTTAAATACACAGGAGCTAAACCAATTAGAGCTTTATAGGTCAGTAGCAATACCTTGTAATTGATACGGAACTTAATAGGTAACCAATGTAGAGATGATAAAATTGGTGTTATATGATCATATTTTCTTGATCTAGTAAGAACTCTAGCGGCTGCATTTTGGACTAACTGTAGCTTGTTTATTGAGGATACAGGACAACCAGCTAATAAAGCATTACAGTAATCTAGTCTCGAGGTCATGAATGCATGAACTAGCTTTTCTGCATCAGAAACGGATAGCATGTTACGTAGCTTAGCAATGTTTCTAAGGTGGAAAAAGGCTGTTCTTGTAACATATGAAATATGATTTTCGAAGGTCAAGTTGCGGTCAAGTATGACACCCAGGTCCTTTACTGTAGTGGATAAAGTAACAGGGCATCCTTCTAAATTAAAGTTGTATTGTAAGGGATTTTGTGGGTAGTTTTTCGGACCAATAAGTAATACCTCTGTTTTATCTGAATTTAATAGCAGGAAATTACACGTCATCCAGTATTTTATATCTTTAAGACATTCTGTCAAGTTAGATAAGTTAGTGTTTTCATCTGGCCGTGATGAAATATATAATTGAGTGTCATCAGCATAACAGTGAAAATTAATTCCATGTTTTCTTATAATATTACCAAGTGGCAGCATATATATTGAGAATAGTAGAGGGCCTAACACAGATCCTTGCGGTACTCCATAGTTTACTGACGTTATCTTTGATTTTTCCCCATTTAAGCAGACAAAGTGGTAACGGTCTGATAAGTACGATCTAAACCAGCCTAATGCCTGTCCCTGAACACCAGTGTAGTTTTGTAGTCGATCCAGGAGTATTTTATGATCTATAGTATCAAATGCAGCGCTTAGATCCAGTAGAACAAGTATTGAGATGCAGCCTTGGTCAGAAGCTAAAAGTAAATCATTTGTAATTTTAACTAGCGCAGTTTCTGTGCTATGATACTGTCTGAATCCTGACTGAAATTTTTCATAGATATCATTTTCTTGCAAGAAAGAGCACAATTGAGCGGACACAACTTTTTCTAGTATTTTAGACATAAATGGAAGATTTGAAATGGGTCTGTAATTTGCTAGGTTATTTGGATCTAATTGTGGTTTCTTAATAAGAGGTTTTATTACTGCCAGCTTGAATATTCTTGGAACGTGACCTAAAAATAAAGATGAATTAATAATATTGAGAAGAGGCTCTTCCACTACAGGTAACACTTCTTTAAGTAGTTTAGTGGGTATTGGATCTAATAAACAAGTTGTTGGTTTAGATGCAATAATAAGTTTATTTAGCTCTTCCTGTCCTATAGTTGTAAAGCGGTGTAGTTGTTCTTGAGGGGCGGTAATTGAGGCTGAATCATAAGACACCATAATAGATTGTATATTTACAATTGTGTTTCTGATGTTTTCTATTTTCTCAGTGAAGAAATTCATAAAGTCATTACTACTACATTGTAACGGAATATTTTGCTCAGGTGATGCCTGTTTATTTGTTAGTCTGGCCACGGTGTTAAATAAGAACCTTGGATTATTTTGGTTATTTTCTATTAGTCTGCGGAGATGCTCAGCCCTGGCTGATTTAAGAGCCTTTTTGTAACGTGACATACTGTCTTTCCACGCGATTCTAAAGACCTCTAAATTTGTTTGTTTCCATTTACGCTCTAAGTTACGAGTTTCTCTCTTGATAGCATGCGTAGCATTGTTGTACCATGGTGCTCTAGTTTTCTCTCTAACCTTTTTTAATCTAATTGGTGCAACAATTTCTAATGTACTAGAGAAAATGGTGCTCAAACTGCTAGTCATTTCCTCTAGTTCATCTGTTTGTTTGGGTTCACTGAGCAGCTGAGATAGATCAGGTAAGCTATTTGAGAATCTATCTATAGTGTTTGGAAGGATTGTTCTGCCTGGTCGATAACGTGGCGCAACATGACAAATTTCAGCAGTACGTAACATGCAAGTTACCATGTAATGATCAGTTACATCATCGCTTTGCGGTACAATATCTATATCGGTTGGATTGGTTCCATATGATATAATTAAATCTAGTGTATGATTTAGGCGATGAGTGGGACCACTGACGTTTTGCGTGACGTTATAATTTTATTCAGGGGCAGAACAAAACACCAAGGAACAACATTATATAAATAATATATAATCAATAAATTAAGAAGAAAACTTTTTATTGCAGCAAAGAAACTAACTAAATTTACAAAATTATGATAATAGCAGGAAACAACATATATATACACACACAGTATATTTGTTAAGTTTAAGTTGGTGAACCCTTTGAGCATACAGTATGCATCGCTTACTGATGAATTGGGGTCTGGTCTAAATTTAACTAGACATATAGACACAAACTAAAACTGATTAGTTTAGCCCAGTTTGTGTTTGTCTATACAGAGACAAAAAAATGATGTGATCATGATGTGATGTTTTGTGATCATTCATATTGCAGGGTGGAAAAAGTCATTGAACCCTGAAATTTTGTAACTTGTAGATTCTCCTCTATCAGCAATATTATTCACCAAACATTTTCTGTAGCTGCTAATAAGACTTTTGACCAATTTTGGACCATCTTTCTCCACAAATCTGTTTCAGTTTATCAACACCTCTGGGTTGTCTAGATAGCACAGCCCTCTTTAAACCTCTCTAAAGCTTGCAGTCATGAACTGCTGTCCTGAAATTCTCCTGTAAAATGTCTTGATACACTTTTGACTTCATTGTTCCTTTAATGACTGAGAGGTGTCCAGTCCCTGAGGCAGCGGAGCCATGTAAAACCATGATGCTCCTTCCATCATGCTTCCTTTGATCACATTTACCAAAGGTGCCAATAATTCTGACCATGACTGTAGATCATTTTATTCAAATGGTCATTGCTAGACCAATTGGTAAACTTATGTCTTTGTAATGCTTTGACAAACCAAAATTCTTCTGATAACTTTGTTATGAGGGTCTAGGGATGATGCATGGCAAGTTTTGTGCGTGTGTTCAGCTTTGGATGAATTAAAGTACAAATTAGTTAAAGTTTATAGGTAATCATAAAAAGGATTTTGATTTTATCACAAAATGCTGCAGAGTTATTAGAACATATGTTTTAAATATAAAGAAATTAATACAGATTCTCAGCTATAATGCATCAAACTATAATGCATGTCTGGTTGCTTTCCACATGTCCTTACCGTGTTTTCTAGAGGTTGAATTCAAATCAAATATTGCCATGCTGTCCGCAAAATTTCTATTCACAACAATTTTTGTAAGTCGGAAATATAATTATCAGTTCTATATTTAAAAAGTGGAACTGGCCATTAACAGGTTAACTTATATCATCGCAAAGCTTTGACCAATCAAAATTCTTTTGATAACTTTTTGCCGTGAGGGTTTGTGGATGATACACGCCACGGTTTGTGGGAATCTGATGAACCGCCTAGAATGAGTTTGAATTATTATTTTTTTAAACAAATTTGATTTGTGGATTAACTTGAAAGATTATCATAAAAATAATATTTACTCTTGAACATGTTTAAAGCAAGGACTCCAAAGAAACAAGAATTTTCATTCCATCACTTGTTGCAGCCTTACTAATTAAAAGTTGCTAATTATAGCGCCACCTTGTGGCAGATTTTCACAAAATTCAGTACATATATTCATTTTCACACAATATACAAATATTTCCACTTGGTAAAAGTATGAAATTCGGATTTTATGTTATTAGCTGATGTATGTATGAGTAAATGTAATGCGTTTTTAGAAGTGTTTTAAGTCATATGTAGTTAGGACGTCCACCAAAGAAAGTGCATACCTACTTTCAACTTCATGGATCATAACGTTATGAAGTTATAGTGGTTGTTCAGTTATAGCAACCCCTATTGGTAGAATTTTACCAAACTAAGTGTGCATACTCAGAATGTCATGTCTATGTGTCAAGTTATGTTAAGCTTGGACAATGCGCTCAGAAGATATTGGACAGCTCACAAAAATGGGTGTTATCTGAACAATTATCTAACTTCTGGAGTTCTTTTGCCGTTATCTTTGGGTTCTTTCAGAATTGCCTCTTGTAATCTTGGAGTGATCTCTGCAGCATGTCTGCACCGAACGAGAGCAGCAACACTTCAGAATTTTTGACATTTGTAGCCTTGGTATCATTAATGAATTAATGAACATCCAGATCTTTAGCAAGAAATGATAGTAATTAGAGATTCAAAACGGAAAGCTTTACGGAGCTTACAGACGCAAACCAAGCGGCAACAAGACAGTGAGGCAGACCAGAGCAATCGATCCACGAACAAGCTGACTTTACACTTCTGCCACCTCTAAAGCAATCAATGTGTCATGTGCATGTCGTTTAACAGAGGAATAAACTCATCGACTGTACTAAAATATCTTCAAATATTAGGCTACTGGAAGATTAAGTTTTCACTCACCTCTCCTGTGATGCCGCTTTTCAAATGCTATAATGCATTTATAAGGTCCAGTAAAAAATACTGAGATCAAAACATGTTTAACACTAAACAGTCTTTCTTAAGAAGAACATATTTGTGAGAAACTAAACGTTGTGTGGCTTTAATTAAAGACAGGGCATCTGTGCAACACAAACTTCAAATCTCATCACCTTAACTGACTTCAATTAGCTTTAAGAGTAATTGTAACACAGGGGTTAACTTAATTGTACCAGTTTAATAGGTAAAAAACTTTAAAATAAGGAAATTACTTTTTTGAGATTGAAATATTGCTTTCTGTTTGCATCGCTGGTATGTTCTCATCACTGAGGTGGCAAAAAAGAAGCCCCCAGATGGCTTTCGGGATGCAACGTCTGATGGAAATGTCCCTTTCTGTTTGTTTTTCATTTCCTCTAGGCCTTGGACATCGATCCTCTGGTGAGGGACATCATGATGATTCGAGCCTTCTCCATCATCAGCCTTCATTTTGAAGACTTTGAAACCTACGACTGGGTTTCCTGGTTCACTGTGAAACTGACTCCTCTCCTGCCCAGCTTGACTGCAGGGATGCTACTGACAACATTATCATACGCAGACTGCAACGCATACCACGTCATGTACGTAGCGCTCCCCAAATGCTGCACAGCTCTGTGAAGCGGGCCTCATGGCGTTTTCATTGAAAGCCCGAGGGCATTTTACTTGAGCTGGTTTAGGGAGTGGTGGCAAAATGACGTTAAAGAGGCATCACCCTTACCTTCCGTTTGATTTGATCTTTCCTATATAGCGTTGGGGCTCTGAACGGCGTCTTTGACCAGATTGATTCGCCGAGACAACTCACCCCGGTCCTGGTGGACTACCTGAAGCAGAGCCACGCAAACGGTAGGTCCAGAGGATTCGGCCCTTTGCTCTTCATCTCGTGTGCTAGAAGACACAGCGCTGCTCTGTGTCTATCAACATCTGTCTCTCCTGACGAGTCTTTCCTGCGCGCTGTCATTTCAGGCTCGAGCTGCGGGTCCAACATCGGTAGCCTCAGCACTTGGCTCGGGCAAAGCTTTGGCAAGTTCTCCATCTATGTGGATTACGAAGACCTGCGCATGCTTAACGAGGGCTTTGGCAACGTGAGTGGCCCGCCGCGCCATTATCCTTTCCCGTGAACCTTTTTGTGTAAGCATGTTGTTCCTACAAACATTGTTGTTGATTTTATCCCCTGCAGTTTGAGGCGCTGGGCAATCTGACCGCTTCTCAGGTCGCTCAACTGACACTGACATCCGGCGCGCTGAACAACGTAGGCCTGATCAGCTTGGTCCTTGACCGCCTGGACGGCGCCAACGCTTTCCAGGACATTGACGGGTTCTTGACAGTTCTCAGCAGGACACCGCAGGTATGATCTCATCACTGAGGTGGCAAGCCTGAAGTAGTGTTATTCTCTGTGTGGCAAAAAAAAAAAAGAAGCCCCCCAGATTGGCTTTCGGGACGCAATGTCTGATGGAAATGTCCCTTTCTGTTTGTCTGTCATTTCCTCTAGGCCTTGGACATCGATCCTCTGGTGAGGGGCATCATGATGAATCGAGCCTTCTCCATCATCAGCCTTCATTTTGAAGACTTTGAAACCTACGACTGGGTTTCCTGGTTCACTGTGAAACTGACTCCTCTCCTGCCCAGCTTGACTGCAGGGATGCTACAGACAACATTATCATACGCAGACTGCAACGCATACCACGTCATGTACGTAGCGCTCCCCAAATGCTGCACAGCTCTGTGAAGCGGGCCTCATGGCGTTTTCATTGAAAGCCCGAGGGCATTTTACTCGAGCTGGTTTAGGGAGTGATGGCAAAATGACGTTAAAGAGGCATCACCCTTACCTTCCGTTTGATTTGATCTTTCCTATATAGCGTTGGGGCTCTGAACGGCGTCTTTGACCAGATTGATTCGCCGAGACAACTCACCCCGGTCCTGGTGGACTACCTGAAGCAGAGCCACGCAAACGGTAGGTCCAGTGGATTCGTCCCTTTGCTCTTCATCTCGTGTGCTAGAAGACACAGCGCTGCTCTGTGTCTATCAACATCTGTCTCTCCTGACGAGTCTTTCCTGCGCGCTGTCATTTCAGGCTCGAGCTGCGGGTCCAACATCGGTAGCCTCAGTACTTGGCTCGGGCAAAGCTTTGGCAAGTTCTCCATCTATGTGGATTACGAAGACCTGCGCATGCTTAACGAGGGCTTTGGCAACGTGAGTGGCCCGCCGCGCCATTACCCTTTCCCGTGAACCTTTTTGTGTAAGCATGTTGTTCCTACAAACATTGTTGTTGATTTTATCCCCTGCAGTTTGAGGCGCTGGGCAATCTGACCGCTTCTCAGGTCGCTCAACTGACACTGACATCCGGCGCGCTGAACAACGTAGGCCTGATCAGCTTGGTCCTTGACCGCCTGGACGGCGCCAACGCTTTCCAGGACATTGACGGGTTCTTGACAGTTCTCAGCAGGACACCGCAGGTATGATCTCATCACTGAGGTGGCAAGCCTGAAGTAGTGTTATTCTCTGTGTGGCAAAAAAAAAAAAGAAGCCCCCCAGATTGGCTTTCGGGACGCAACGTCTGATGGAAATGTCCCTTTCTGTTTGTCTGTCATTTCCTCTAGGCCTTGGACATCGATCCTCTGGTGAGGAGCATCATGATGAATCGAGCCTTCTCCATCATCAGCCTTCATTTTGAAGACTTTGAAACCTACGACTGGGTTTCCTGGTTCACTGTGAAACTGACTCCTCTCCTGCCCAGCTTGACTGCAGGGATGCTACAGACAGCATTATCATACGCAGACTGCAACGCATACCACGTCATGTACGTAGCGCTCCCCAAATGCTGCACAGCTCTGTGAAGCGGGCCTCATGGCGTTTTCATTGAAAGCCCGAGGGCATTTTACTCGAGCTGGTTTAGGGAGTGGTGGCAAAATGACGTTAAAGAGGCATCACCCTTACCTTCCGTTTGATTTGATCTTTCCTATATAGCGTTGGGGCTCTGAACGGCGTCTTTGACCAGATTGATTCGCCGAGACAACTCACCCCGGTCCTGGTGGACTACCTGAAGCAGAGCCACGCAAACGGTAGGTCCAGTGGATTCGTCCCTTTGCTCTTCATCTCGTGTGCTAGAAGACACAGCGCTGCTCTGTGTCTATCAACATCTGTCTCTCCTGACGAGTCTTTCCTGCGCGCTGTCATTTCAGGCTCGAGCTGCGGGTCCAACATCGGTAGCCTCAGCACTTGGCTCGGGCAAAGCTTTGGCAAGTTCTCCATCTATGTGGATTACGAAGACCTGCGCATGCTTAACGAGGGCTTTGGCAACGTGAGTGGCCCGCCGCGCCATTATCCTTTCCCGTGAACCTTTTTGTGTAAGCATGTTGTTCCTACAAACATTGTTGTTGATTTTATCCCCTGCAGTTTGAGGCGCTGGGCAATCTGACCGCTTCTCAGGTCGCTCAACTGACACTGACATCCGGCGCGCTGAACAACGTAGGCCTGATCAGCTTGGTCCTTGACCGCCTGGACGGCGCCAACGCTTTCCAGGACATTGACGGGTTCTTGACAGTTCTCAGCAGGACACCGCAGGTATGATCTCATCACTGAGGTGGCAAGCCTGAAGTAGTGTTATTCTCTGTGTGGCAAAAAAAAAAAAGAAGCCCCCCAGATTGGCTTTCGGGACGCAACGTCTGATGGAAATGTCCCTTTCTGTTTGTCTGTCATTTCCTCTAGGCCTTGGACATCGATCCTCTGGTGAGGGGCATCATGATGAATCGAGCCTTCTCCATCATCAGCCTTCATTTTGAAGACTTTGAAACCTACGACTGGGTTTCCTGGTTCACTGTGAAACTGACTCCTCTCCTGCCCAGCTTGACTGCAGGGATGCTACAGACAACATTATCATACGCAGACTGCAACGCATACCACGTCATGTACGTAGCGCTCCCCAAATGCTGCACAGCTCTGTGAAGCGGGCCTCATGGCGTTTTCATTGAAAGCCCGAGGGCATTTTACTCGAGCTGGTTTAGGGAGTGGTGGCAAAATGACGTTAAAGAGGCATCACCCTTACCTTCCGTTTGATTTGATCTTTCCTATATAGCGTTGGGGCTCTGAACAGCGTCTTTGACCAGATTGATTCGCCGAGACAACTCACCCCGGTCCTGGTGGACTACCTGAAGCAGAGCCACGCAAACGGTAGGTCCAGTGGATTCGTCCCTTTGCTCTTCATCTCGTGTGCTAGAAGACACAGCGCTGCTCTGTGTCTATCAACATCTGTCTCTCCTGACGAGTCTTTCCTGCGCGCTGTCATTTCAGGCTCGAGCTGCGGGTCCAACATCGGTAGCCTCAGCACTTGGCTCGGGCAAAGCTTTGGCAAGTTCTCCATCTATGTGGATTACGAAGACCTGCGCATGCTTAACGAGGGCTTTGGCAACGTGAGTGGCCCGCCGCGCCATTATCCTTTCCCGTGAACCTTTTTGTGTAAGCATGTTGTTCCTACAAACATTGTTGTTGATTTTATCCCCTGCAGTTTGAGGCGCTGGGCAATCTGACCGCTTCTCAGGTCGCTCAACTGACACTGACATCCGGCGCGCTGAACAACGTAGGCCTGATCAGCTTGGTCCTTGACCGCCTGGACGGCGCCAACGCTTTCCAGGACATTGACGGGTTCTTGACAGTTCTCAGCAGGACACCGCAGGTATGATCTCATCACTGAGGTGGCAAGCCTGAAGTAGTGTTATTCTCTGTGTGGCAAAAAAAAAAAAGAAGCCCCCCAGATTGGCTTTCGGGACGCAACGTCTGATGGAAATGTCCCTTTCTGTTTGTCTGTCATTTCCTCTAGGCCTTGGACATCGATCCTCTGGTGAGGGGCATCATGATGAATCGAGCCTTCTCCATCATCAGCCTTCATTTTGAAGACTTTGAAACCTACGACTGGGTTTCCTGGTTCACTGTGAAACTGACTCCTCTCCTGCCCAGCTTGACTGCAGGGATGCTACAGACAACATTATCATACGCAGACTGCAACGCATACCACGTCATGTACGTAGCGCTCCCCAAATGCTGCACAGCTCTGTGAAGCGGGCCTCATGGCGTTTTCATTGAAAGCCCGAGGGCATTTTACTCGAGCTGGTTTAGGGAGTGGTGGCAAAATGACGTTAAAGAGGCATCACCCTTACCTTCCGTTTGATTTGATCTTTCCTATATAGCGTTGGGGCTCTGAACGGCGTCTTTGACCAGATTGATTCGCCGAGACAACTCACCCCGGTCCTGGTGGACTACCTGAAGCAGAGCCACGCAAACGGTAGGTCCAGTGGATTCGTCCCTTTGCTCTTCATCTCGTGTGCTAGAAGACACAGCGCTGCTCTGTGTCTATCAACATCTGTCTCTCCTGACGAGTCTTTCCTGCGCGCTGTCATTTCAGGCTCGAGCTGCGGGTCCAACATCGGTAGCCTCAGCACTTGGCTCGGGCAAAGCTTTGGCAAGTTCTCCATCTATGTGGATTACGAAGACCTGCGCATGCTTAACGAGGGCTTTGGCAACGTGAGTGGCCCGCCGCGCCATTATCCTTTCCCGTGAACCTTTTTGTGTAAGCATGTTGTTCCTACAAACATTGTTGTTGATTTTATCCCCTGCAGTTTGAGGCGCTGGGCAATCTGACCGCTTCTCAGGTCGCTCAACTGACACTGACATCCGGCGCGCTGAACAACGTAGGCCTGATCAGCTTGGTCCTTGACCGCCTGGACGGCGCCAACGCTTTCCAGGACATTGACGGGTTCTTGACAGTTCTCAGCAGGACACCGCAGGTATGATCTCATCACTGAGGTGGCAAGCCTGAAGTAGTGTTATTCTCTGTGTGGCAAAAAAAAAAAAGAAGCCCCCCAGATTGGCTTTCGGGACGCAACGTCTGATGGA
Organism: Semotilus atromaculatus; assembly: GCA_031834385.1. Taxonomy (NCBI): domain Eukaryota; kingdom Metazoa; phylum Chordata; class Actinopteri; order Cypriniformes; family Leuciscidae; genus Semotilus; species Semotilus atromaculatus. The sequence goes on from JAULUF010000047.1 coordinate 7,021,694, forward strand.
AATGTCCCTTTCTGTTTGTCTGTCATTTCCTCTAGGCCTTGGACATCGATCCTCTGGTGAGGGGCATCATGATGAATCGAGCCTTCTCCATCATCAGCCTTCATTTTGAAGACTTTGAAACCTACGACTGGGTTTCCTGGTTCACTGTGAAACTGACTCCTCTCCTGCCCAGCTTGACTGCAGGGATGCTACAGACAACATTATCATACGCAGACTGCAACGCATACCACGTCATGTACGTAGCGCTCCCCAAATGCTGCACAGCTCTGTGAAGCGGGCCTCATGGCGTTTTCATTGAAAGCCCGAGGGCATTTTACTCGAGCTGGTTTAGGGAGTGGTGGCAAAATGACGTTAAAGAGGCATCACCCTTACCTTCCGTTTGATTTGATCTTTCCTATATAGCGTTGGGGCTCTGAACGGCGTCTTTGACCAGATTGATTCGCCGAGACAACTCACCCCGGTCCTGGTGGACTACCTGAAGCAGAGCCACGCAAACGGTAGGTCCAGTGGATTCGTCCCTTTGCTCTTCATCTCGTGTGCTAGAAGACACAGCGCTGCTCTGTGTCTATCAACATCTGTCTCTCCTGACGAGTCTTTCCTGCGCGCTGTCATTTCAGGCTCGAGCTGCGGGTCCAACATCGGTAGCCTCAGCACTTGGCTCGGGCAAAGCTTTGGCAAGTTCTCCATCTATGTGGATTACGAAGACCTGCGCATGCTTAACGAGGGCTTTGGCAACGTGAGTGGCCCGCCGCGCCATTATCCTTTCCCGTGAACCTTTTTGTGTAAGCATGTTGTTCCTACAAACATTGTTGTTGATTTTATCCCCTGCAGTTTGAGGCGCTGGGCAATCTGACCGCTTCTCAGGTCGCTCAACTGACACTGACATCCGGCGCGCTGAACAACGTAGGCCTGATCAGCTTGGTCCTTGACCGCCTGGACGGCGCCAACGCTTTCCAGGACATTGACGGGTTCTTGACAGTTCTCAGCAGGACACCGCAGGTATGATCTCATCACTGAGGTGGCAAGCCTGAAGTAGTGTTATTCTCTGTGTGGCAAAAAAAAAAAAGAAGCCCCCCAGATTGGCTTTCGGGACGCAACGTCTGATGGAAATGTCCCTTTCTGTTTGTCTGTCATTTCCTCTAGGCCTTGGACATCGATCCTCTGGTGAGGGGCATCATGATGAATCGAGCCTTCTCCATCATCAGCCTTCATTTTGAAGACTTTGAAACCTACGACTGGGTTTCCTGGTTCACTGTGAAACTGACTCCTCTCCTGCCCAGCTTGACTGCAGGGATGCTACAGACAACATTATCATACGCAGACTGCAACGCATACCACGTCATGTACGTAGCGCTCCCCAAATGCTGCACAGCTCTGTGAAGCGGGCCTCATGGCGTTTTCATTGAAAGCCCGAGGGCATTTTACTCGAGCTGGTTTAGGGAGTGGTGGCAAAATGACGTTAAAGAGGCATCACCCTTACCTTCCGTTTGATTTGATCTTTCCTATATAGCGTTGGGGCTCTGAACGGCGTCTTTGACCAGATTGATTCGCCGAGACAACTCACCCCGGTCCTGGTGGACTACCTGAAGCAGAGCCACGCAAACGGTAGGTCCAGTGGATTCGTCCCTTTGCTCTTCATCTCGTGTGCTAGAAGACACAGCGCTGCTCTGTGTCTATCAACATCTGTCTCTCCTGACGAATCTTTCCTGCGCGCTGTCATTTCAGGCTCGAGCTGCGGGTCCAACATCGGTAGCCTCAGCACTTGGCTCGGGCAAAGCTTTGGCAAGTTCTCCATCTATGTGGATTACGAAGACCTGCGCATGCTTAACGAGGGCTTTGGCAACGTGAGTGGCCCGCCGCGCCATTATCCTTTCCCGTGAACCTTTTTGTGTAAGCATGTTGTTCCTACAAACATTGTTGTTGATTTTATCCCCTGCAGTTTGAGGCGCTGGGCAATCTGACCGCTTCTCAGGTCGCTCAACTGACACTGACATCCGGCGCGCTGAACAACGTAGGCCTGATCAGCTTGGTCCTTGACCGCCTGGACGGCGCCAACGCTTTCCAGGACATTGACGGGTTCTTGACAGTTCTCAGCAGGACACCGCAGGTATGATCTCATCACTGAGGTGGCAAGCCTGAAGTAGTGTTATTCTCTGTGTGGCAAAAAAAAAAAAGAAGCCCCCCAGATTGGCTTTCGGGACGCAACGTCTGATGGAAATGTCCCTTTCTGTTTGTCTGTCATTTCCTCTAGGCCTTGGACATCGATCCTCTGGTGAGGGGCATCATGATGAATCGAGCCTTCTCCATCATCAGCCTTCATTTTGAAGACTTTGAAACCTACGACTGGGTTTCCTGGTTCACTGTGAAACTGACTCCTCTCCTGCCCAGCTTGACTGCAGGGATGCTACAGACAGCATTATCATACGCAGACTGCAACGCATACCACGTCATGTACGTAGCGCTCCCCAAATGCTGCACAGCTCTGTGAAGCGGGCCTCATGGCGTTTTCATTGAAAGCCCGAGGGCATTTTACTCGAGCTGGTTTAGGGAGTGGTGGCAAAATGACGTTAAAGAGGCATCACCCTTACCTTCCGTTTGATTTGATCTTTCCTATATAGCGTTGGGGCTCTGAACGGCGTCTTTGACCAGATTGATTCGCCGAGACAACTCACCCCGGTCCTGGTGGACTACCTGAAGCAGAGCCACGCAAACGGTAGGTCCAGTGGATTCGTCCCTTTGCTCTTCATCTCGTGTGCTAGAAGACACAGCGCTGCTCTGTGTCTATCAACATCTGTCTCTCCTGACGAGTCTTTCCTGCGCGCTGTCATTTCAGGCTCGAGCTGCGGGTCCAACATCGGTAGCCTCAGCACTTGGCTTGGGCAAAGCTTTGGCAAGTTCTCCATCTATGTGGATTACGAAGACCTGCGCATGCTTAACGAGGGCTTTGGCAACGTGAGTGGCCCTCCGCGCCATTATCCTTTCCCGTGAACCTTTTTGTGTAAGCATGTTGTTCCTACAAACATTGTTGTTGATTTTATCCCCTGCAGTTTGAGGCGCTGGGCAATCTGACCGCTTCTCAGGTCGCTCAACTGACACTGACATCCGGCGCGCTGAACAACGTAGGCCTGATCAGCTTGGTCCTTGACCGCCTGGACGGCGCCAACGCTTTCCAGGACATTGACGGGTTCTTGACAGTTCTCAGCAGGACACCGCAGGTATGATCTCATCACTGAGGTGGCAAGCCTGAAGTAGTGTTATTCTCTGTGTGGCAAAAAAAAAAAAGAAGCCCCCCAGATTGGCTTTCGGGACGCAACGTCTGATGGAAATGTCCCTTTCTGTTTGTCTGTCATTTCCTCTAGGCCTTGGACATCGATCCTCTGGTGAGGGGCATCATGATGAATCGAGCCTTCTCCATCATCAGCCTTCATTTTGAAGACTTTGAACCCTACGACTGGGTTTCCTGGTTCACTGTGAAACTGACTCCTCTCCTGCCCAGCTTGACTGCAGGGATGCTACAGACAACATTATCATACGCAGACTGCAACGCATACCACGTCATGTACGTAGCGCTCCCCAAATGCTGCACAGCTCTGTGAAGCGGGCCTCATGGCGTTTTCATTGAAAGCCCGAGGGCATTTTACTCGAGCTGGTTTAGGGAGTGGTGGCAAAATGACGTTAAAGAGGCATCACCCTTACCTTCCGTTTGATTTGATCTTTCCTATATAGCGTTGGGGCTCTGAACGGCGTCTTTGACCAGATTGATTCGCCGAGACAACTCACCCCGGTCCTGGTGGACTACCTGAAGCAGAGCCACGCAAACGGTAGGTCCAGTGGATTCGTCCCTTTGCTCTTCATCTCGTGTGCTAGAAGACACAGCGCTGCTCTGTGTCTATCAACATCTGTCTCTCCTGACGAGTCTTTCCTGCGCGCTGTCATTTCAGGCTCGAGCTGCGGGTCCAACATCGGTAGCCTCAGCACTTGGCTCGGGCAAAGCTTTGGCAAGTTCTCCATCTATGTGGATTACGAAGACCTGCGCATGCTTAACGAGGGCTTTGGCAACGTGAGTGGCCCGCCGCGCCATTATCCTTTCCCGTGAACCTTTTTGTGTAAGCATGTTGTTCCTACAAACATTGTTGTTGATTTTATCCCCTGCAGTTTGAGGCGCTGGGCAATCTGACCGCTTCTCAGGTCGCTCAACTGACACTGACATCCGGCGCGCTGAACAACGTAGGCCTGATCAGCTTGGTCCTTGACCGCCTGGACGGCGCCAACGCTTTCCAGGACATTGACGGGTTCTTGACAGTTCTCAGCAGGACACCGCAGGTATGATCTCATCACTGAGGTGGCAAGCCTGAAGTAGTGTTATTCTCTGTGTGGCAAAAAAAAAAAGAAGCCCCCCAGATTGGCTTTCGGGACGCAACGTCTGATGGAAATGTCCCTTTCTGTTTGTCTGTCATTTCCTCTAGGCCTTGGACATCGATCCTCTGGTGAGGGGCATCATGATGAATCGAGCCTTCTCCATCATCAGCCTTCATTTTGAAGACTTTGAAACCTACGACTGGGTTTCCTGGTTCACTGTGAAACTGACTCCTCTCCTGCCCAGCTTGACTGCAGGGATGCTACAGACAGCATTATCATACGCAGACTGCAACGCATACCACGTCATGTACGTAGCGCTCCCCAACTGCTGCACAGCTCTGTGAAGCGGGCCTCATGGCGTTTTCATTGAAAGCCCGAGGGCATTTTACTCGAGCTGGTTTAGGGAGTGGTGGCAAAATGACGTTAAAGAGGCATCACCCTTACCTTCCGTTTGATTTGATCTTTCCTATATAGCGTTGGGGCTCTGAACGGCGTCTTTGACCAGATTGATTCGCCGAGACAACTCACCCCGGTCCTGGTGGACTACCTGAAGCAGAGCCACGCAAACGGTAGGTCCAGTGGATTCGTCCCTTTGCTCTTCATCTCGTGTGCTAGAAGACACAGCGCTGCTCTGTGTCTATCAACATCTGTCTCTCCTGACGAGTCTTTCCTGCGCGCTGTCATTTCAGGCTCGAGCTGCGGGTCCAACATCGGTAGCCTCAGCACTTGGCTCGGGCAAAGCTTTGGCAAGTTCTCCATCTATGTGGATTACGAAGACCTGCGCATGCTTAACGAGGTCTTTGGCAACGTGAGTGGCCCGCCGCGCCATTACCCTTTCCCGTGAACCTTTTTTTGTAAGCATGTTGTTCCTACAAACATTGTTGTTGATTTTATCCCCTGCAGTTTGAGGCGCTGGGCAATCTGACCGCTTCTCAGGTCGCTCAACTGACACTGACATCCGGCGCGCTGAACAACGTAGGCCTGATCAGCTTGGTCCTTGACCGCCTGGACGGCGCCAACGCTTTCCAGGACATTGACGGGTTCTTGACAGTTCTCAGCAGGACACCGCAGGTATGATCTCATCACTGAGGTGGCAAGCCTGAAGTAGTGTTATTCTCTGTGTGGCAAAAAAAAAAAAGAAGCCCCCCAGATTGGCTTTCGGGACGCAACGTCTGATGGAAATGTCCCTTTCTGTTTGTCTGTCATTTCCTCTAGGCCTTGGACATCGATCCTCTGGTGAGGGGCATCATGATGAATCGAGCCTTCTCCATCATCAGCCTTCATTTTGAAGACTTTGAAACCTACGACTGGGTTTCCTGGTTCACTGTGAAACTGACTCCTCTCCTGCCCAGCTTGACTGCAGGGATGCTACAGACAACATTATCATACGCAGACTGCAACGCATACCACGTCATGTACGTAGCGCTCCCCAAATGCTGCACAGCTCTGTGAAGCGGGCCTCATGGCGTTTTCATTGAAAGCCCGAGGGCATTTTACTCGAGCTGGTTTAGGGAGTGGTGGCAAAATGACGTTAAAGAGGCATCACCCTTACCTTCCGTTTGATTTGATCTTTCCTATATAGCGTTGGGGCTCTGAACGGCGTCTTTGACCAGATTGATTCGCCGAGACAACTCACCCCGGTCCTGGTGGACTACCTGAAGCAGAGCCACGCAAACGGTAGGTCCAGTGGATTCGTCCCTTTGCTCTTCATCTCGTGTGCTAGAAGACACAGCGCTGCTCTGTGTCTATCAACATCTGTCTCTCCTGACGAGTCTTTCCTGCGCGCTGTCATTTCAGGCTCGAGCTGCGGGTCCAACATCGGTAGCCTCAGCACTTGGCTCGGGCAAAGCTTTGGCAAGTTCTCCATCTATGTGGATTACGAAGACCTGCGCATGCTTAACGAGGGCTTTGGCAACGTGAGTGGCCCGCCGCGCCATTATCCTTTCCCGTGAACCTTTTTGTGTAAGCATGTTGTTCCTACAAACATTGTTGTTGATTTTATCCCCTGCAGTTTGAGGCGCTGGGCAATCTGACCGCTTCTCAGGTCGCTCAACTGACACTGACATCCGGCGCGCTGAACAACGTAGGCCTGATCAGCTTGGTCCTTGACCGCCTGGACGGCGCCAACGCTTTCCAGGACATTGACGGGTTCTTGACAGTTCTCAGCAGGACACCGCAGGTATGATCTCATCACTGAGGTGGCAAGCCTGAAGTAGTGTTATTCTCTGTGTGGCAAAAAAAAAAAAGAAGCCCCCCAGATTGGCTTTCGGGACGCAACGTCTGATGGAAATGTCCCTTTCTGTTTGTCTGTCATTTCCTCTAGGCCTTGGACATCGATCCTCTGGTGAGGGGCATCATGATGAATCGAGCCTTCTCCATCATCAGCCTTCATTTTGAAGACTTTGAAACCTACGACTGGGTTTCCTGGTTCACTGTGAAACTGACTCCTCTCCTGCCCAGCTTGACTGCAGGGATGCTACAGACAACATTATCATACGCAGACTGCAACGCATACCACGTCATGTACGTAGCGCTCCCCAAATGCTGCACAGCTCTGTGAAGCGGGCCTCATGGCGTTTTCATTGAAAGCCCGAGGGCATTTTACTCGAGCTGGTTTAGGGAGTGGTGGCAAAATGACGTTAAAGAGGCATCACCCTTACCTTCCGTTTGATTTGATCTTTCCTATATAGCGTTGGGGCTCTGAACGGCGTCTTTGACCAGATTGATTCGCCGAGACAACTCACCCCGGTCCTGGTGGACTACCTGAAGCAGAGCCACGCAAACGGTAGGTCCAGTGGATTCGTCCCTTTGCTCTTCATCTCGTGTGCTAGAAGACACAGCGCTGCTCTGTGTCTATCAACATCTGTCTCTCCTGACGAGTCTTTCCTGCGCGCTGTCATTTCAGGCTCGAGCTGCGGGTCCAACATCGGTAGCCTCAGCACTTGGCTCGGGCAAAGCTTTGGCAAGTTCTCCATCTATGTGGATTACGAAGACCTGCGCATGCTTAACGAGGGCTTTGGCAACGTGAGTGGCCCGCCGCGCCATTATCCTTTCCCGTGAACCTTTTTGTGTAAGCATGTTGTTCCTACAAACATTGTTGTTGATTTTATCCCCTGCAGTTTGAGGCGCTGGGCAATCTGACCGCTTCTCAGGTCGCTCAACTGACACTGACATCCGGCGCGCTGAACAACGTAGGCCTGATCAGCTTGGTCCTTGACCGCCTGGACGGCGCCAACGCTTTCCAGGACATTGACGGGTTCTTGACAGTTCTCAGCAGGACACCGCAGGTATGATCTCATCACTGAGGTGGCAAGCCTGAAGTAGTGTTATTCTCTGTGTGGCAAAAAAAAAAAAGAAGCCCCCCAGATTGGCTTTCGGGACGCAACGTCTGATGGAAATGTCCCTTTCTGTTTGTCTGTCATTTCCTCTAGGCCTTGGACATCGATCCTCTGGTGAGGGGCATCATGATGAATCGAGCCTTCTCCATCATCAGCCTTCATTTTGAAGACTTTGAAACCTACGACTGGGTTTCCTGGTTCACTGTGAAACTGACTCCTCTCCTGCCCAGCTTGACTGCAGGGATGCTACAGACAACATTATCATACGCAGACTGCAACGCATACCACGTCATGTACGTAGCGCTCCCCAAATGCTGCACAGCTCTGTGAAGCGGGCCTCATGGCGTTTTCATTGAAAGCCCGAGGGCATTTTACTCGAGCTGGTTTAGGGAGTGGTGGCAAAATGACGTTAAAGAGGCATCACCCTTACCTTCCGTTTGATTTGATCTTTCCTATATAGCGTTGGGGCTCTGAACGGCGTCTTTGACCAGATTGATTCGCCGAGACAACTCACCCCGGTCCTGGTGGACTACCTGAAGCAGAGCCACGCAAACGGTAGGTCCAGTGGATTCGTCCCTTTGCTCTTCATCTCGTGTGCTAGAAGACACAGCGCTGCTCTGTGTCTATCAACATCTGTCTCTCCTGACGAGTCTTTCCTGCGCGCTGTCATTTCAGGCTCGAGCTGCGGGTCCAACATCGGTAGCCTCAGCACTTGGCTCGGGCAAAGCTTTGGCAAGTTCTCCATCTATGTGGATTACGAAGACCTGCGCATGCTTAACGAGGGCTTTGGCAACGTGAGTGGCCCGCCGCGCCATTATCCTTTCCCGTGAACCTTTTTGTGTAAGCATGTTGTTCCTACAAACATTGTTGTTGATTTTATCCCCTGCAGTTTGAGGCGCTGGGCAATCTGACCGCTTCTCAGGTCGCTCAACTGACACTGACATCCGGCGCGCTGAACAACGTAGGCCTGATCAGCTTGGTCCTTGACCGCCTGGACGGCGCCAACGCTTTCCAGGACATTGACGGGTTCTTGACAGTTCTCAGCAGGACACCGCAGGTATGATCTCATCACTGAGGTGGCAAGCCTGAAGTAGTGTTATTCTCTGTGTGGCAAAAAAAAAAAAGAAGCCCCCCAGATTGGCTTTCGGGACGCAACGTCTGATGGAAATGTCCCTTTCTGTTTGTCTGTCATTTCCTCTAGGCCTTGGACATCGATCCTCTGGTGAGGGGCATCATGATGAATCGAGCCTTCTCCATCATCAGCCTTCATTTTGAAGACTTTGAAACCTACGACTGGGTTTCCTGGTTCACTGTGAAACTGACTCCTCTCCTGCCCAGCTTGACTGCAGGGATGCTACAGACAGCATTATCATACGCAGACTGCAACGCATACCACGTCATGTACGTAGCGCTCCCCAACTGCTGCACAGCTCTGTGAAGCGGGCCTCATGGCGTTTTCATTGAAAGCCCGAGGGCATTTTACTCGAGCTGGTTTAGGGAGTGGTGGCAAAATGACGTTAAAGAGGCATCACCCTTACCTTCCGTTTGATTTGATCTTTCCTATATAGCGTTGGGGCTCTGAACGGCGTCTTTGACCAGATTGATTCGCCGAGACAACTCACCCCGGTCCTGGTGGACTACCTGAAGCAGAGCCACGCAAACGGTAGGTCCAGTGGATTCGTCCCTTTGCTCTTCATCTCGTGTGCTAGAAGACACAGCGCTGCTCTGTGTCTATCAACATCTGTCTCTCCTGACGAGTCTTTCCTGCGCGCTGTCATTTCAGGCTCGAGCTGCGGGTCCAACATCGGTAGCCTCAGCACTTGGCTCGGGCAAAGCTTTGGCAAGTTCTCCATCTATGTGGATTACGAAGACCTGCGCATGCTTAACGAGGGCTTTGGCAACGTGAGTGGCCCGCCGCGCCATTATCCTTTCCCGTGAACCTTTTTGTGTAAGCATGTTGTTCCTACAAACATTGTTGTTGATTTTATCCCCTGCAGTTTGAGGCGCTGGGCAATCTGACCGCTTCTCAGGTCGCTCAACTGACACTGACATCCGGCGCGCTGAACAACGTAGGCCTGATCAGCTTGGTCCTTGACCGCCTGGACGGCGCCAACGCTTTCCAGGACATTGACGGGTTCTTGACAGTTCTCAGCAGGACACCGCAGGTATGATCTCATCACTGAGGTGGCAAGCCTGAAGTAGTGTTATTCTCTGTGTGGCAAAAAAAAAAAGAAGCCCCCCAGATTGGCTTTCGGGACGCAACGTCTGATGGAAATGTCCCTTTCTGTTTGTCTGTCATTTCCTCTAGGCCTTGGACATCGATCCTCTGGTGAGGGGCATCATGATGAATCGAGCCTTCTCCATCATCAGCCTTCATTTTGAAGACTTTGAAACCTACGACTGGGTTTCCTGGTTCACTGTGAAACTGACTCCTCTCCTGCCCAGCTTGACTGCAGGGATGCTACAGACAACATTATCATACGCAGACTGCAACGCATACCACGTCATGTACGTAGCGCTCCCCAAATGCTGCACAGCTCTGTGAAGCGGGCCTCATGGCGTTTTCATTGAAAGCCCGAGGGCATTTTACTCGAGCTGGTTTAGGGAGTGGTGGCAAAATTACGTTAAAGAGGCATCACCCTTACCTTCCGTTTGATTTGATCTTTCCTATATAGCGTTGGGGCTCTGAACGGCGTCTTTGACCAGATTGATTCGCCGAGACAACTCACCCCGGTCCTGGTGGACTACCTGAAGCAGAGTCACGCAAACGGTAGGTCCAGTGGATTCGTCCCTTTGCTCTTCATCTCGTGTGCTAGAAGACACAGCGCTGCTCTGTGTCTATCAACATCTGTCTCTCCTGACGAGTCTTTCCTGCGCGCTGTCATTTCAGGCTCGAGCTGCGGGTCCAACATCGGTAGCCTCAGCACTTGGCTCGGGCAAAGCTTTGGCAAGTTCTCCATCTATGTGGATTACGAAGACCTGCGCATGCTTAACGAGGGCTTTGGCAACGTGAGTGGCCCGCCGCGCCATTATCCTTTCCCGTGAACCTTTTTGTGTAAGCATGTTGTTCCTACAAACATTGTTGTTGATTTTATCCCCTGCAGTTTGAGGCGCTGGGCAATCTGACCGCTTCTCAGGTCGCTCAACTGACACTGACATCCGGCGCGCTGAACAACGTAGGCCTGATCAGCTTGGTCCTTGACCGCCTGGACGGCGCCAACGCTTTCCAGGACATTGACGGGTTCTTGACAGTTCTCAGCAGGACACCGCAGGTATGATCTCATCACTGAGGTGGCAAGCCTGAAGTAGTGTTATTCTCTGTGTGGCAAAAAAAAAAAAGAAGCCCCCCAGATTGGCTTTCGGGACGCAACGTCTGATGGAAATGTCCCTTTCTGTTTGTCTGTCATTTCCTCTAGGCCTTGGACATCGATCCTCTGGTGAGGGGCATCATGATGAATCGAGCCTTCTCCATCATCAGCCTTCATTTTGAAGACTTTGAAAGCTACGACTGGGTTTCCTGGTTCACTGTGAAACTGACTCCTCTCCTGCCCAGCTTGACTGCAGGGATGCTACAGACAACATTATCATACGCAGACTGCAACGCATACCACGTCATGTACGTAGCGCTCCCCAAATGCTGCACAGCTCTGTGAAGCGGGCCTCATGGCGTTTTCATTGAAAGCCCGAAGGCATTTTACTCGAGCTGGTTTAGGGAGTGGTGGCAAAATGACGTTAAAGAGGCATCACCCTTACCTTCCGTTTGATTTGATCTTTCCTATATAGCGTTGGGGCTCTGAACGGCGTCTTTGACCAGATTGATTCGCCTAGACAACTCACCCCGGTCCTGGTGGACTACCTGAAGCAGAGCCACGCAAACGGTAGGTCCAGTGGATTCGGCCCTTTGCTCTTCATCTCGTGTGCTAGAAGACACAGCGCTGCTCTGTGTCTATCAACATCTGTCTCTCCTGACGAGTCTTTCCTGCGCGCTGTCATTTCAGGCTCGAGCTGCGGGTCCAACATCGGTAGCCTCAGCACTTGGCTCGGGCAAAGCTTTGGCAAGTTCTCCATCTATGTGGATTACGAAGACCTGCGCATGCTTAACGAGGGCTTTGGCAACGTGAGTGGCCCGCCGCGCCATTATCCTTTCCCGTGAACCTTTTTGTGTAAGCATGTTGTTCCTACAAACATTTTTGTTGATTTTATCCCCTGCAGTTTGAGGCGCTGGGCAATCTGACCGCTTCTCAGGTCGCTCAACTGACACTGACATCCGGCGCGCTGAACAACGTAGGCCTGATCAGCTTGGTCCTTGACCGCCTGGACGGCGCCAACGCTTTCCAGGACATTGACGGGTTCTTGACAGTTCTCAGCAGGACACCGCAGGTATGATCTCATCACTGAGGTGGCAAGCCTGAAGTAGTGTTATTCTCTGTGTGGCAAAAAACAAAAAGAAGCCCCCCAGATTGGCTTTCGGGACGCAACGTCTGATGGAAATGTCCCTTTCTGTTTGTCTGTCATTTCCTCTAGGCCTTGGACATCGATCCTCTGGTGAGGGGCATCATGATGAATCGAGCCTTCTCCATCATCAGCCTTCATTTTGAAGACTTTGAAACCTACGACTGGGTTTCCTGGTTCACTGTGAAACTGACTCCTTTCCTGCCCAGCTTGACTGCAGGGATGCTACAGACAGCATTATCATACGCAGACTGCAACGCATACCACGTCATGTACGTAGCGCTCCCCAAATGCTGCACAGCTCTGTGAAGCGGGCCTCATGGCGTTTTCATTGAAAGCCCGAGGGCATTTTACTCGAGCTGGTTTAGGGAGTGGTGGCAAAATGACGTTAAAGAGGCATCACCCTTACCTTCCGTTTGATTTGATCTTTCCTATATAGCGTTGGGGCTCTGAACGGCGTCTTTGACCAGATTGATTCGCCGAGACAACTCACCCCGGTCCTGGTGGACTACCTGAAGCAGAGCCACGCAAACGGTAGGTCCAGTGAATTCGTCCCTTTGCTCTTCATCTCGTGTGCTAGAAGACACAGCGCTGCTCTGTGTCTATCAACATCTGTCTCTCCTGACGAGTCTTTCCTGCGCGCTGTCATTTCAGGCTCGAGCTGCGGGTCCAACATCGGTAGCCTCAGCACTTGGCTCGGGCAAAGCTTTGGCAAGTTCTCCATCTATGTGGATTACGAAGACCTGCGCATGCTTAACGAGGTCTTTGGCAACGTGAGTGGCCCGCCGCGCCATTACCCTTTCCCGTGAACCTTTTTGTGTAAGCATGTTGTTCCTACAAACATTGTTGTTGATTTTATCCCCTGCAGTTTGAGGCGCTGGGCAATCTGACCGCTTCTCAGGTCGCTCAACTGACACTGACATCCGGCGCGCTGAACAACGTAGGCCTGATCAGCTTGGTCCTTGACCGCCTGGACGGCGCCAACGCTTTCCAGGACATTGACGGGTTCTTGACAGTTCTCAGCAGGACACCGCAGGTATGATCTCATCACTGAGGTGGCAAGCCTGAAGTAGTGTTATTCTCTGTGTGGCAAAAAAAAAAAAGAAGCCCCCCAGATTGGCTTTCGGGACGCAACGTCTGATGGAAATGTCCCTTTCTGTTTGTCTGTCATTTCCTCTAGGCCTTGGACATCGATCCTCTGGTGAGGGGCATCATGATGAATCGAGCCTTCTCCATCATCAGCCTTCATTTTGAAGACTTTGACACCTACGACTGGGTTTCCTGGTTCACTGTGAAACTGACTCCTCTCCTGCCCAGCTTGACTGCAGGGATGCTACAGACAACATTATCATACGCAGACTGCAACGCATACCACGTCATGTACGTAGCGCTCCCCAAATGCTGCACAGCTCTGTGAAGCGGGCCTCATGGCGTTTTCATTGAAAGCCCGAGGGCATTTTACTCGAGCTGGTTTAGGGAGTGGTGGCAAAATGACGTTAAAGAGGCATCACCCTTACCTTCCGTTTGATTTGATCTTTCCTATATAGCGTTGGGGCTCTGAACGGCGTCTTTGACCAGATTGATTCGCCGAGACAACTCACCCCGGTCCTGGTGGACTACCTGAAGCAGAGCCACGCAAACGGTAGGTCCAGTGGATTCGTCCCTTTGCTCTTCATCTCGTGTGCTAGAAGACACAGCGCTGCTCTGTGTCTATCAACATCTGTCTCTCCTGACGAGTCTTTCCTGCGCGCTGTCATTTCAGGCTCGAGCTGCGGGTCCAACATCGGTAGCCTCAGCACTTGGCTCGGGCAAAGCTTTGGCAAGTTCTCCATCTATGTGGATTACGAAGACCTGCGCATGCTTAACGAGGGCTTTGGCAACGTGAGTGGCCCGCCGCGCCATTATCCTTTCCCGTGAACCTTTTTGTGTAAGCATGTTGTTCCTACAAACATTGTTGTTGATTTTATCCCCTGCAGTTTGAGGCGCTGGGCAATCTGACCGCTTCTCAGGTCGCTCAACTGACACTGACATCCGGCGCGCTGAACAACGTAGGCCTGATCAGCTTGGTCCTTGACCGCCTGGACGGCGCCAACGCTTTCCAGGACATTGACGGGTTCTTGACAGTTCTCAGCAGGACACCGCAGGTATGATCTCATCACTGAGGTGGCAAGCCTGAAGTAGTGTTATTCTCTGTGTGGCAAAAAAAAAAAAGAAGCCCCCCAGATTGGCTTTCGGGACGCAACGTCTGATGGAAATGTCCCTTTCTGTTTGTCTGTCATTTCCTCTAGGCCTTGGACATCGATCCTCTGGTGAGGGGCATCATGATGAATCGAGCCTTCTCCATCATCAGCCTTCATTTTGAAGACTTTGAAACCTACGACTGGGTTTCCTGGTTCACTGTGAAACTGACTCCTCTCCTGCCCAGCTTGACTGCAGGGATGCTACAGACAACATTATCATACGCAGACTGCAACGCATACCACGTCATGTACGTAGCGCTCCCCAAATGCTGCACAGCTCTGTGAAGCGGGCCTCATGGCGTTTTCATTGAAAGCCCGAGGGCATTTTACTCGAGCTGGTTTAGGGAGTGGTGGCAAAATTACGTTAAAGAGGCATCACCCTTACCTTCCGTTTGATTTGATCTTTCCTATATAGCGTTGGGGCTCTGAACGGCGTCTTTGACCAGATTGATTCGCCGAGACAACTCACCCCGGTCCTGGTGGACTACCTGAAGCAGAGTCACGCAAACGGTAGGTCCAGTGGATTCGTCCCTTTGCTCTTCATCTCGTGTGCTAGAAGACACAGCGCTGCTCTGTGTCTATCAACATCTGTCTCTCCTGACGAGTCTTTCCTGCGCGCTGTCATTTCAGGCTCGAGCTGCGGGTCCAACATCGGTAGCCTCAGCACTTGGCTCGGGCAAAGCTTTGGCAAGTTCTCCATCTATGTGGATTACGAAGACCTGCGCATGCTTAACGAGGGCTTTGGCAACGTGAGTGGCCCGCCGC
The DNA here is from genome assembly GCA_031834385.1 of Semotilus atromaculatus. Lineage (NCBI taxonomy): Eukaryota > Metazoa > Chordata > Actinopteri > Cypriniformes > Leuciscidae > Semotilus > Semotilus atromaculatus. The sequence goes on from JAULUF010000047.1 coordinate 7,036,848, forward strand.
GCCATTATCCTTTCCCGTGAACCTTTTTGTGTAAGCATGTTGTTCCTACAAACATTGTTGTTGATTTTATCCCCTGCAGTTTGAGGCGCTGGGCAATCTGACCGCTTCTCAGGTCGCTCAACTGACACTGACATCCGGCGCGCTGAACAACGTAGGCCTGATCAGCTTGGTCCTTGACCGCCTGGACGGCGCCAACGCTTTCCAGGACATTGACGGGTTCTTGACAGTTCTCAGCAGGACACCGCAGGTATGATCTCATCACTGAGGTGGCAAGCCTGAAGTAGTGTTATTCTCTGTGTGGCAAAAAAAAAAAAGAAGCCCCCCAGATTGGCTTTCGGGACGCAACGTCTGATGGAAATGTCCCTTTCTGTTTGTCTGTCATTTCCTCTAGGCCTTGGACATCGATCCTCTGGTGAGGGGCATCATGATGAATCGAGCCTTCTCCATCATCAGCCTTCATTTTGAAGACTTTGAAACCTACGACTGGGTTTCCTGGTTCACTGTGAAACTGACTCCTCTCCTGCCCAGCTTGACTGCAGGGATGCTACAGACAACATTATCATACGCAGACTGCAACGCATACCACGTCATGTACGTAGCGCTCCCCAAATGCTGCACAGCTCTGTGAAGCGGGCCTCATGGCGTTTTCATTGAAAGCCCGAAGGCATTTTACTCGAGCTGGTTTAGGGAGTGGTGGCAAAATGACGTTAAAGAGGCATCACCCTTACCTTCCGTTTGATTTGATCTTTCCTATATAGCGTTGGGGCTCTGAACGGCGTCTTTGACCAGATTGATTCGCCTAGACAACTCACCCCGGTCCTGGTGGACTACCTGAAGCAGAGCCACGCAAACGGTAGGTCCAGTGGATTCGGCCCTTTGCTCTTCATCTCGTGTGCTAGAAGACACAGCGCTGCTCTGTGTCTATCAACATCTGTCTCTCCTGACGAGTCTTTCCTGCGCGCTGTCATTTCAGGCTCGAGCTGCGGGTCCAACATCGGTAGCCTCAGCACTTGGCTCGGGCAAAGCTTTGGCAAGTTCTCCATCTATGTGGATTACGAAGACCTGCGCATGCTTAACGAGGGCTTTGGCAACGTGAGTGGCCCGCCGCGCCATTATCCTTTCCCGTGAACCTTTTTGTGTAAGCATGTTGTTCCTACAAACATTTTTGTTGATTTTATCCCCTGCAGTTTGAGGCGCTGGGCAATCTGACCGCTTCTCAGGTCGCTCAACTGACACTGACATCCGGCGCGCTGAACAACGTAGGCCTGATCAGCTTGGTCCTTGACCGCCTGGACGGCGCCAACGCTTTCCAGGACATTGACGGGTTCTTGACAGTTCTCAGCAGGACACCGCAGGTATGATCTCATCACTGAGGTGGCAAGCCTGAAGTAGTGTTATTCTCTGTGTGGCAAAAAAAAAAAAGAAGCCCCCCAGATTGGCTTTCGGGACGCAACGTCTGATGGAAATGTCCCTTTCTGTTTGTCTGTCATTTCCTCTAGGCCTTGGACATCGATCCTCTGGTGAGGGGCATCATGATGAATCGAGCCTTCTCCATCATCAGCCTTCATTTTGAAGACTTTGACACCTACGACTGGGTTTCCTGGTTCACTGTGAAACTGACTCCTCTCCTGCCCAGCTTGACTGCAGGGATGCTACAGACAACATTATCATACGCAGACTGCAACGCATACCACGTCATGTACGTAGCGCTCCCCAAATGCTGCACAGCTCTGTGAAGCGGGCCTCATGGCGTTTTCATTGAAAGCCCGAGGGCATTTTACTCGAGCTGGTTTAGGGAGTGGTGGCAAAATGACGTTAAAGAGGCATCACCCTTACCTTCCGTTTGATTTGATCTTTCCTATATAGCGTTGGGGCTCTGAACGGCGTCTTTGACCAGATTGATTCGCCGAGACAACTCACCCCGGTCCTGGTGGACTACCTGAAGCAGAGCCACGCAAACGGTAGGTCCAGTGGATTCGTCCCTTTGCTCTTCATCTCGTGTGCTAGAAGACACAGCGCTGCTCTGTGTCTATCAACATCTGTCTCTCCTGACGAGTCTTTCCTGCGCGCTGTCATTTCAGGCTCGAGCTGCGGGTCCAACATCGGTAGCCTCAGCACTTGGCTCGGGCAAAGCTTTGGCAAGTTCTCCATCTATGTGGATTACGAAGACCTGCGCATGCTTAACGAGGGCTTTGGCAACGTGAGTGGCCCGCCGCGCCATTATCCTTTCCCGTGAACCTTTTTGTGTAAGCATGTTGTTCCTACAAACATTGTTGTTGATTTTATCCCCTGCAGTTTGAGGCGCTGGGCAATCTGACCGCTTCTCAGGTCGCTCAACTGACACTGACATCCGGCGCGCTGAACAACGTAGGCCTGATCAGCTTGGTCCTTGACCGCCTGGACGGCGCCAACGCTTTCCAGGACATTGACGGGTTCTTGACAGTTCTCAGCAGGACACCGCAGGTATGATCTCATCACTGAGGTGGCAAGCCTGAAGTAGTGTTATTCTCTGTGTGGCAAAAAAAAAAAAGAAGCCCCCCAGATTGGCTTTCGGGACGCAACGTCTGATGGAAATGTCCCTTTCTGTTTGTCTGTCATTTCCTCTAGGCCTTGGACATCGATCCTCTGGTGAGGGGCATCATGATGAATCGAGCCTTCTCCATCATCAGCCTTCATTTTGAAGACTTTGAAACCTACGACTGGGTTTCCTGGTTCACTGTGAAACTGACTCCTCTCCTGCCCAGCTTGACTGCAGGGATGCTACAGACAACATTATCATACGCAGACTGCAACGCATACCACGTCATGTACGTAGCGCTCCCTAAATGCTGCACAGCTCTGTGAAGCGGGCCTCATGGCGTTTTCATTGAAAGCCCGAAGGCATTTTACTCGAGCTGGTTTAGGGAGTGGTGGCAAAATGACGTTAAAGAGGCATCACCCTTACCTTCCGTTTGATTTGATCTTTCCTATATAGCGTTGGGGCTCTGAACGGCGTCTTTGACCAGATTGATTCGCCTAGACAACTCACCCCGGTCCTGGTGGACTACCTGAAGCAGAGCCACGCAAACGGTAGGTCCAGTGGATTCGGCCCTTTGCTCTTCATCTCGTGTGCTAGAAGACACAGCGCTGCTCTGTGTCTATCAACATCTGTCTCTCCTGACGAGTCTTTCCTGCGCGCTGTCATTTCAGGCTCGAGCTGCGGGTCCAACATCGGTAGCCTCAGCACTTGGCTCGGGCAAAGCTTTGGCAAGTTCTCCATCTATGTGGATTACGAAGACCTGCGCATGCTTAACGAGGGCTTTGGCAACGTGAGTGGCCCGCCGCGCCATTATCCTTTCCCGTGAACCTTTTTGTGTAAGCATGTTGTTCCTACAAACATTTTTGTTGATTTTATCCCCTGCAGTTTGAGGCGCTGGGCAATCTGACCGCTTCTCAGGTCGCTCAACTGACACTGACATCCGGCGCGCTGAACAACGTAGGCCTGATCAGCTTGGTCCTTGACCGCCTGGACGGCGCCAACGCTTTCCAGGACATTGACGGGTTCTTGACAGTTCTCAGCAGGACACCGCAGGTATGATCTCATCACTGAGGTGGCAAGCCTGAAGTAGTGTTATTCTCTGTGTGGCAAAAAAAAAAAAGAAGCCCCCCAGATTGGCTTTCGGGACGCAACGTCTGATGGAAATGTCCCTTTCTGTTTGTCTGTCATTTCCTCTAGGCCTTGGACATCGATCCTCTGGTGAGGGGCATCATGATGAATCGAGCCTTCTCCATCATCAGCCTTCATTTTGAAGACTTTGAAACCTACGACTGGGTTTCCTGGTTCACTGTGAAACTGACTCCTTTCCTGCCCAGCTTGACTGCAGGGATGCTACAGACAGCATTATCATACGCAGACTGCAACGCATACCATGTCATGTACGTAGCGCTCCCCAAATGCTGCACAGCTCTGTGAAGCGGGCCTCATGGCGTTTTCATTGAAAGCCCGAGGGCATTTTACTCGAGCTGGTTTAGGGAGTGGTGGCAAAATGACGTTAAAGAGGCATCACCCTTACCTTCCGTTTGATTTGATCTTTCCTATATAGCGTTGGGGCTCTGAACGGCGTCTTTGACCAGATTGATTCGCCGAGACAACTCACCCCGGTCCTGGTGGACTACCTGAAGCAGAGCCACGCAAACGGTAGGTCCAGTGGATTCGTCCCTTTGCTCTTCATCTCGTGTGCTAGAAGACACAGCGCTGCTCTGTGTCTATCAACATCTGTCTCTCCTGACGAGTCTTTCCTGCGCGCTGTCATTTCAGGCTCGAGCTGCGGGTCCAACATCGGTAGCCTCAGCACTTGGCTCGGGCAAAGCTTTGGCAAGTTCTCCATCTATGTGGATTACGAAGACCTGCGCATGCTTAACGAGGTCTTTGGCAACGTGAGTGGCCCGCCGCGCCATTACCCTTTCCCGTGAACCTTTTTGTGTAAGCATGTTGTTCCTACAAACATTGTTGTTGATTTTATCCCCTGCAGTTTGAGGCGCTGGGCAATCTGACCGCTTCTCAGGTCGCTCAACTGACACTGACATCCGGCGCGCTGAACAACGTAGGCCTGATCAGCTTGGTCCTTGACCGCCTGGACGGCGCCAACGCTTTCCAGGACATTGACGGGTTCTTGACAGTTCTCAGCAGGACACCGCAGGTATGATCTCATCACTGAGGTGGCAAGCCTGAAGTAGTGTTATTCTCTGTGTGGCAAAAAAAAAAAAGAAGCCCCCCAGATTGGCTTTCGGGACGCAACGTCTGATGGAAATGTCCCTTTCTGTTTGTCTGTCATTTCCTCTAGGCCTTGGACATCGATCCTCTGGTGAGGGGCATCATGATGAATCGAGCCTTCTCCATCATCAGCCTTCATTTTGAAGACTTTGACACCTACGACTGGGTTTCCTGGTTCACTGTGAAACTGACTCCTCTCCTGCCCAGCTTGACTGCAGGGATGCTACAGACAACATTATCATACGCAGACTGCAACGCATACCACGTCATGTACGTAGCGCTCCCCAAATGCTGCACAGCTCTGTGAAGCGGGCCTCATGGCGTTTTCATTGAAAGCCCGAGGGCATTTTACTCGAGCTGGTTTAGGGAGTGGTGGCAAAATGACGTTAAAGAGGCATCACCCTTACCTTCCGTTTGATTTGATCTTTCCTATATAGCGTTGGGGCTCTGAACGGCGTCTTTGACCAGATTGATTCGCCGAGACAACTCACCCCGGTCCTGGTGGACTACCTGAAGCAGAGCCACGCAAACGGTAGGTCCAGTGGATTCGTCCCTTTGCTCTTCATCTCGTGTGCTAGAAGACACAGCGCTGCTCTGTGTCTATCAACATCTGTCTCTCCTGACGAGTCTTTCCTGCGCGCTGTCATTTCAGGCTCGAGCTGCGGGTCCAACATCGGTAGCCTCAGCACTTGGCTCGGGCAAAGCTTTGGCAAGTTCTCCATCTATGTGGATTACGAAGACCTGCGCATGCTTAACGAGGGCTTTGGCAACGTGAGTGGCCCGCCGCGCCATTATCCTTTCCCGTGAACCTTTTTGTGTAAGCATGTTGTTCCTACAAACATTGTTGTTGATTTTATCCCCTGCAGTTTGAGGCGCTGGGCAATCTGACCGCTTCTCAGGTCGCTCAACTGACACTGACATCCGGCGCGCTGAACAACGTAGGCCTGATCAGCTTGGTCCTTGACCGCCTGGACGGCGCCAACGCTTTCCAGGACATTGACGGGTTCTTGACAGTTCTCAGCAGGACACCGCAGGTATGATCTCATCACTGAGGTGGCAAGCCTGAAGTAGTGTTATTCTCTGTGTGGCAAAAAAAAAAAAGAAGCCCCCCAGATTGGCTTTCGGGACGCAACGTCTGATGGAAATGTCCCTTTCTGTTTGTCTGTCATTTCCTCTAGGCCTTGGACATCGATCCTCTGGTGAGGGGCATCATGATGAATCGAGCCTTCTCCATCATCAGCCTTCATTTTGAAGACTTTGAAACCTACGACTGGGTTTCCTGGTTCACTGTGAAACTGACTCCTCTCCTGCCCAGCTTGACTGCAGGGATGCTACAGACAACATTATCATACGCAGACTGCAACGCATACCACGTCATGTACGTAGCGCTCCCCAAATGCTGCACAGCTCTGTGAAGCGGGCCTCATGGCGTTTTCATTGAAAGCCCGAGGGCATTTTACTCAAGCTGGTTTAGGGAGTGGTGGCAAAATGACGTTAAAGAGGCATCACCCTTACCTTCCGTTTGATTTGATCTTTCCTATATAGCGTTGGGGCTCTGAACGGCGTCTTTGACCAGATTGATTCGCCGAGACAACTCACCCCGGTCCTGGTGGACTACCTGAAGCAGAGCCACGCAAACGGTAGGTCCAGTGGATTCGTCCCTTTGCTCTTCATCTCGTGTGCTAGAAGACACAGCGCTGCTCTGTGTCTATCAACATCTGTCTCTCCTGACGAGTCTTTCCTGCGCGCTGTCATTTCAGGCTCGAGCTGCGGGTCCAACATCGGTAGCCTCAGCACTTGGCTCGGGCAAAGCTTTGGCAAGTTCTCCATCTATGTGGATTACGAAGACCTGCGCATGCTTAACGAGGGCTTTGGCAACGTGAGTGGCCCGCCGCGCCATTATCCTTTCCCGTGAACCTTTTTGTGTAAGCATGTTGTTCCTACAAACATTGTTGTTGATTTTATCCCCTGCAGTTTGAGGCGCTGGGCAATCTGACCGCTTCTCAGGTCGCTCAACTGACACTGACATCCGGCGCGCTGAACAACGTAGGCCTGATCAGCTTGGTCCTTGACCGCCTGGACGGCGCCAACGCTTTCCAGGACATTGACGGGTTCTTGACAGTTCTCAGCAGGACACCGCAGGTATGATCTCATCACTGAGGTGGCAAGCCTGAAGTAGTGTTATTCTCTGTGTGGCAAAAAAAAAAAAGAAGCCCCCCAGATTGGCTTTCGGGACGCAACGTCTGATGGAAATGTCCCTTTCTGTTTGTCTGTCATTTCCTCTAGGCCTTGGACATCGATCCTCTGGTGAGGGGCATCATGATGAATCGAGCCTTCTCCATCATCAGCCTTCATTTTGAAGACTTTGAAACCTACGACTGGGTTTCCTGGTTCACTGTGAAACTGACTCCTCTCCTGCCCAGCTTGACTGCAGGGATGCTACAGACAACATTATCATACGCAGACTGCAACGCATACCACGTCATGTACGTAGCGCTCCCCAAATGCTGCACAGCTCTGTGAAGCGGGCCTCATGGCGTTTTCATTGAAAGCCCGAGGGCATTTTACTCGAGCTGGTTTAGGGAGTGGTGGCAAAATGACGTTAAAGAGGCATCACCCTTACCTTCCATTTGATTTGATCTTTCCTATATAGCGTTGGGGCTCTGAACGGCGTCTTTGACCAGATTGATTCGCCGAGACAACTCACCCCGGTCCTGGTGGACTACCTGAAGCAGAGCCACGCAAACGGTAGGTCCAGTGGATTCGTCCCTTTGCTCTTCATCTCGTGTGCTAGAAGACACAGCGCTGCTCTGTGTCTATCAACATCTGTCTCTCCTGACGAGTCTTTCCTGCGCGCTGTCATTTCAGGCTCGAGCTGCGGGTCCAACATCGGTAGCCTCAGCACTTGGCTCGGGCAAAGCTTTGGCAAGTTCTCCATCTATGTGGATTACGAAGACCTGCGCATGCTTAACGAGGGCTTTGGCAACGTGAGTGGCCCGCCGCGCCATTACCCTTTCCCGTGAACCTTTTTGTGTAAGCATGTTGTTCCTACAAACATTGTTGTTGATTTTATCCCCTGCAGTTTGAGGCGCTGGGCAATCTGACCGCTTCTCAGGTCGCTCAACTGACACTGACATCCGGCGCGCTGAACAACGTAGGCCTGATCAGCTTGGTCCTTGACCGCCTGGACGGCGCCAACGCTTTCCAGGACATTGACGGGTTCTTGACAGTTCTCAGCAGGACACCGCAGGTATGATCTCATCACTGAGGTGGCAAGCCTGAAGTAGTGTTATTCTCTGTGTGGCAAAAAAAAAAAAGAAGCCCCCCAGATTGGCTTTCGGGACGCAACGTCTGATGGAAATGTCCCTTTCTGTTTGTCTGTCATTTCCTCTAGGCCTTGGACATCGATCCTCTGGTGAGGGGCATCATGATGAATCGAGCCTTCTCCATCATCAGCCTTCATTTTGAAGACTTTGAAACCTACGACTGGGTTTCCTGGTTCACTGTGAAACTGACTCCTCTCCTGCCCAGCTTGACTGCAGGGATGCTACAGACAACATTATCATACGCAGACTGCAACGCATACCACGTCATGTACGTAGCGCTCCCCAAATGCTGCACAGCTCTGTGAAGCGGGCCTCATGGCGTTTTCATTGAAAGCCCGAGGGCATTTTACTCGAGCTGGTTTAGGGAGTGGTGGCAAAATTACGTTAAAGAGGCATCACCCTTACCTTCCGTTTGATTTGATCTTTCCTATATAGCGTTGGGGCTCTGAACGGCGTCTTTGACCAGATTGATTCGCCGAGACAACTCACCCCGGTCCTGGTGGACTACCTGAAGCAGAGCCACGCAAACGGTAGGTCCAGTGGATTCGTCCCTTTGCTCTTCATCTCGTGTGCTAGAAGACACAGCGCTGCTCTGTGTCTATCAACATCTGTCTCTCCTGACGAGTCTTTCCTGCGCGCTGTCATTTCAGGCTCGAGCTGCGGGTCCAACATCGGTAGCCTCAGCACTTGGCTCGGGCAAAGCTTTGGCAAGTTCTCCATCTATGTGGATTACGAAGACCTGCGCATGCTTAACGAGGGCTTTGGCAACGTGAGTGGCCCGCCGCGCCATTATCCTTTCCCGTGAACCTTTTTGTGTAAGCATGTTGTTCCTACAAACATTGTTGTTGATTTTATCCCCTGCAGTTTGAGGCGCTGGGCAATCTGACCGCTTCTCAGGTCGCTCAACTGACACTGACATCCGGCGCGCTGAACAACGTAGGCCTGATCAGCTTGGTCCTTGACCGCCTGGACGGCGCCAACGCTTTCCAGGACATTGACGGGTTCTTGACAGTTCTCAGCAGGACACCGCAGGTATGATCTCATCACTGAGGTGGCAAGCCTGAAGTAGTGTTATTCTCTGTGTGGCAAAAAAAAAAAAGAAGCCCCCCAGATTGGCTTTCGGGACGCAACGTCTGATGGAAATGTCCCTTTCTGTTTGTCTGTCATTTCCTCTAGGCCTTGGACATCGATCCTCTGGTGAGGGGCATCATGATGAATCGAGCCTTCTCCATCATCAGCCTTCATTTTGAAGACTTTGAAAGCTACGACTGGGTTTCCTGGTTCACTGTGAAACTGACTCCTCTCCTGCCCAGCTTGACTGCAGGGATGCTACAGACAACATTATCATACGCAGACTGCAACGCATACCACGTCATGTACGTAGCGCTCCCCAAATGCTGCACAGCTCTGTGAAGCGGGCCTCATGGCGTTTTCATTGAAAGCCCGAAGGCATTTTACTCGAGCTGGTTTAGGGAGTGGTGGCAAAATGACGTTAAAGAGGCATCACCCTTACCTTCCGTTTGATTTGATCTTTCCTATATAGCGTTGGGGCTCTGAACGGCGTCTTTGACCAGATTGATTCGCCTAGACAACTCACCCCGGTCCTGGTGGACTACCTGAAGCAGAGCCACGCAAACGGTAGGTCCAGTGGATTCGGCCCTTTACTCTTCATCTCGTGTGCTAGAAGACACAGCGCTGCTCTGTGTCTATCAACATCTGTCTCTCCTGACGAGTCTTTCCTGCGCGCTGTCATTTCAGGCTCGAGCTGCGGGTCCAACATCGGTAGCCTCAGCACTTGGCTCGGGCAAAGCTTTGGCAAGTTCTCCATCTATGTGGATTACGAAGACCTGCGCATGCTTAACGAGGGCTTTGGCAACGTGAGTGGCCCGCCGCGCCATTATCCTTTCCCGTGAACCTTTTTGTGTAAGCATGTTGTTCCTACAAACATTTTTGTTGATTTTATCCCCTGCAGTTTGAGGCGCTGGGCAATCTGACCGCTTCTCAGGTCGCTCAACTGACACTGACATCCGGCGCGCTGAACAACGTAGGCCTGATCAGCTTGGTCCTTGACCGCCTGGACGGCGCCAACGCTTTCCAGGACATTGACGGGTTCTTGACAGTTCTCAGCAGGACACCGCAGGTATGATCTCATCACTGAGGTGGCAAGCCTGAAGTAGTGTTATTCTCTGTGTGGCAAAAAAAAAAAGAAGCCCCCCAGATTGGCTTTCGGGACGCAACGTCTGATGGAAATGTCCCTTTCTGTTTGTCTGTCATTTCCTCTAGGCCTTGGACATCGATCCTCTGGTGAGGGGCATCATGATGAATCGAGCCTTCTCCATCATCAGCCTTCATTTTGAAGACTTTGAAACCTATGACTGGGTTTCCTGGTTCACTGTGAAACTGACTCCTCTCCTGCCCAGCTTGACTGCAGGGATGCTACAGACAACATTATCATACGCAGACTGCAACGCATACCACGTCATGTACGTAGCGCTCCCCAAATGCTGCACAGCTCTGTGAAGCGGGCCTCATGGCGTTTTCATTGAAAGCCCGAGGGCATTTTACTCGAGCTGGTTTAGGGAGTGGTGGCAAAATTACGTTAAAGAGGCATCACCCTTACCTTCCGTTTGATTTGATCTTTCCTATATAGCGTTGGGGCTCTGAACGGCGTCTTTGACCAGATTGATTCGCCGAGACAACTCACCCCGGTCCTGGTGGACTACCTGAAGCAGAGCCACGCAAACGGTAGGTCCAGTGGATTCGGCCCTTTGCTCTTCATCTCGTGTGCTAGAAGACACAGCGCTGCTCTGTGTCTATCAACATCTGTCTCTCCTGACGAGTCTTTCCTGCGCGCTGTCATTTCAGGCTCGAGCTGCGGGCCCAACATCGGTAGCCTCAGCACTTGGCTCGGGCAAAGCTTTGGCAAGTTCTCCATCTATGTGGATTACGAAGACCTGCGCATGCTTAACGAGGGCTTTGGCAACGTGAGTGGCCCGCCGCGCCATTATCCTTTCCCGTGAACCTTTTTGTGTAAGCATGTTGTTCCTACAAACATTGTTGTTGATTTTATCCCCTGCAGTTTGAGGCGCTGGGCAATCTGACCGCTTCTCAGGTCGCTCAACTGACACTGACATCCGGCGCGCTGAACAACGTAGGCCTGATCAGCTTGGTCCTTGACCGCCTGGACGGCGCCAACGCTTTCCAGGACATTGACGGGTTCTTGACAGTTCTCAGCAGGACACCGCAGGTATGATCTCATCACTGAGGTGGCAAGCCTGAAGTAGTGTTATTCTCTGTGTGGCAAAAAAAAAAAAGAAGCCCCCCAGATTGGCTTTCGGGACGCAACGTCTGATGGAAATGTCCCTTTCTGTTTGTCTGTCATTTCCTCTAGGCCTTGGACATCGATCCTCTGGTGAGGGGCATCATGATGAATCGAGCCTTCTCCATCATCAGCCTTCATTTTGAAGACTTTGAAACCTACGACTGGGTTTCCTGGTTCACTGTGAAACTGACTCCTCTCCTGCCCAGCTTGACTGCAGGGATGCTACAGACAACATTATCATACGCAGACTGCAACGCATACCACGTCATGTACGTAGCGCTCCCCAAATGCTGCACAGCTCTGTGAAGCGGGCCTCATGGCGTTTTCATTGAAAGCCCGAAGGCATTTTACTCGAGCTGGTTTAGGGAGTGGTGGCAAAATGACGTTAAAGAGGCATCACCCTTACCTTCCGTTTGATTTGATCTTTCCTATATAGCGTTGGGGCTCTGAACGGCGTCTTTGACCAGATTGATTCGCCGAGACAACTCACCCCGGTCCTGGTGGACTACCTGAAGCAGAGCCACGCAAACGGTAGGTCCAGTGGAATCGGCCCTTTGCTCTTCATCTCGTGTGCTAGAAGACACAGCGCTGCTCTGTGTCTATCAACATCTGTCTCTCCTGACGAGTCTTTCCTGCGCGCTGTCATTTCAGGCTCGAGCTGCGGGTCCAACATCGGTAGCCTCAGCACTTGGCTCGGGCAAAGCTTTGGCAAGTTCTCCATCTATGTGGATTACGAAGACCTGCGCAAGCTTAACGAGGGCTTTGGCAACGTGAGTGGCCCGCCGCGCCATTATCCTTTCCCGTGAACCTTTTTGTGTAAGCATGTTGTTCCTACAAACATTGTTGTTGATTTTATCCCCTGCAGTTTGAGGCGCTGGGCAATCTGACCGCTTCTCAGGTCGCTCAACTGACACTGACATCCGGCGCGCTGAACAACGTAGGCCTGATCAGCTTGGTCCTTGACCGCCTGGACGGCGCCAACGCTTTCCAGGACATTGACGGGTTCTTGACAGTTCTCAGCAGGACACCGCAGGTATGATCTCATCACTGAGGTGGCAAGCCTGAAGTAGTGTTATTCTCTGTGTGGCAAAAAAAAAAAAGAAGCCCCCCAGATTGGCTTTCGGGACGCAACGTCTGATGGAAATGTCCCTTTCTGTTTGTCTGTCATTTCCTCTAGGCCTTGGACATCGATCCTCTGGTGAGGGGCATCATGATGAATCGAGCCTTCTCCATCATCAGCCTTCATTTTGAAGACTTTGAAACCTACGACTGGGTTTCCTGGTTCACTGTGAAACTGACTCCTCTCCTGCCCAGCTTGACTGCAGGGATGCTACAGACAACATTATCATACGCAGACTGCAACGCATACCACGTCATGTACGTAGCGCTCCCCAAATGCTGCACAGCTCTGTGAAGCGGGCCTCATGGCGTTTTCATTGAAAGCCCGAGGGCATTTTACTCGAGCTGGTTTAGGGAGTGGTGGCAAAATGACGTTAAAGAGGCATCACCCTTACCTTCCGTTTGATTTGATCTTTCCTATATAGCGTTGGGGCTCTGAACGGCGTCTTTGACCAGATTGATTCGCCGAGACAACTCACCCCGGTCCTGGTGGACTACCTGAAGCAGAGCCACGCAAACGGTAGGTCCAGTGGATTCGGCCCTTTGCTCTTCATCTCGTGTGCTAGAAGACACAGCGCTGCTCTGTGTCTATCAACATCTGTCTCTCCTGACGAGTCTTTCCTGCGCGCTGTCATTTCAGGCTCGAGCTGCGGGTCCAACATCGGTAGCCTCAGCACTTGGCTCGGGCAAAGCTTTGGCAAGTTCTCCATCTATGTGGATTACGAAGACCTGCGCATGCTTAACGAGGGCTTTGGCAACGTGAGTGGCCCGCCGCGCCATTATCCTTTCCCGTGAACCTTTTTGTGTAAGCATGTTGTTCCTACAAACATTGTTGTTGATTTTATCCCCTGCAGTTTGAGGCGCTGGGCAATCTGACCGCTTCTCAGGTCGCTCAACTGACACTGACATCCGGCGCGCTGAACAACGTAGGCCTGATCAGCTTGGTCCTTGACCGCCTGGACGGCGCCAACGCTTTCCAGGACATTGACGGGTTCTTGACAGTTCTCAGCAGGACACCGCAGGTATGATCTCATCACTGAGGTGGCAAGCCTGAAGTAGTGTTATTCTCTGTGTGGCAAAAAAAAAAAAGAAGCCCCCCAGATTGGCTTTCGGGACGCAACGTCTGATGGAAATGTCCCTTTCTGTTTGTCTGTCATTTCCTCTAGGCCTTGGACATCGATCCTCTGGTGAGGGGCATCATGATGAATCGAGCCTTCTCCATCATCAGCCTTCATTTTGAAGACTTTGAAACCTACGACTGGGTTTCCTGGTTCACTGTGAAACTGACTCCTCTCCTGCCCAGCTTGACTGCAGGGATGCTACAGACAACATTATCATACGCAGACTGCAACGCATACCACGTCATGTACGTAGCGCTCCCCAAATGCTGCACAGCTCTGTGAAGCGGGCCTCATGGCGTTTTCATTGAAAGCCCGAGGGCATTTTACTCGAGCTGGTTTAGGGAGTGGTGGCAAAATGACGTTAAAGAGGCATCACCCTTACCTTCCGTTTGATTTGATCTTTCCTATATAGCGTTGGGGCTCTGAACGGCGTCTTTGACCAGATTGATTCGCCGAGACAACTCACCCCGGTCCTGGTGGACTACCTGAAGCAGAGCCACGCAAACGGTAGGTCCAGTGGATTCGGCCCTTTGCTCTTCATCTCGTGTGCTAGAAGACACAGCGCTGCTCTGTGTCTATCAACATCTGTCTCTCCTGACGAGTCTTTCCTGCGCGCTGTCATTTCAGGCTCGAGCTGCGGATCCAACATCGGTAGCCTCAGCACTTGGCTCGTGCAAAGCTTTGGCAAGTTCTCCATCTATGTGGATTACGAAGACCTGCGCATGCTTAACGAGGGCTTTGGCAACGTGAGTGGCCCGCCGCGCCATTATCCTTTCCCGTGAACCTTTTTGTGTAAGCATGTTGTTCCTACAAACATTGTTGTTGATTTTATCCCCTGCAGTTTGAGGCGCTGGGCAATCTGACCGCTTCTCAGGTCGCTCAACTGACACTGACATCCGGCGCGCTGAACAACGTAGGCCTGATCAGCTTGGTCCTTGACCGCCTGGACGGCGCCAACGCTTTCCAGGACATTGACGGGTTCTTGACAGTTCTCAGCAGGACACCGCAGGTATGATCTCATCACTGAGGTGGCAAGCCTGAAGTAGTGTTATTCTCTGTGTGGCAAAAAAAAAAAAGAAGCCCCCCAGATTGGCTTTCGGGACGCAACGTCTGATGGAAATGTCCCTTTCTGTTTGTCTGTCATTTCCTCTAGGCCTTGGACATCGATCCTCTGGTGAGGGGCATCATGATGAATCGAGCCTTCTCCATCATCAGCCTTCATTTTGAAGACTTTGAAACCTACGACTGGGTTTCCTGGTTCACTGTGAAACTGACTCCTCTCCTGCCCAGCTTGACTGCAGGGATGCTACAGACAACATTATCATACGCAGACTGCAACGCATACCACGTCATGTACGTAGCGCTCCCCAAATGCTGCACAGCTCTGTGAAGCGGGCCTCATGGCGTTTTCATTGAAAGCCCGAGGGCATTTTACTCGAGCTGGTTTAGGGAGTGGTGGCAAAATGACGTTAAAGAGGCATCACCCTTACCTTCCGTTTGATTTGATCTTTCCTATATAGCGTTGGGGCTCTGAACGGCGTCTTTGACCAGATTGATTCGCCGAGACAACTCACCCCGGTCCTGGTGGACTACCTGAAGCAGAGCCACGCAAACGGTAGGTCCAGTGGATTCGGCCCTTTGCTCTTCATCTCGTGTGCTAGAAGACACAGCGCTGCTCTGTGTCTATCAACATCTGTCTCTCCTGACGAGTCTTTCCTGCGCGCTGTCATTTCAGGCTCGAGCTGCGGGTCCAACATCGGTAGCCTCAGCACTTGGCTCGGGCAAAGCTTTGGCAAGTTCTCCATCTATGTGGATTACGAAGACCTGCGCATGCTTAACGAGGGCTTTGGCAACGTGAGTGGCCCGCCGCGCCATTATCCTTTCCCGTGAACCTTTTTGTGTAAGCATGTTGTTCCTACAAACATTGTTGTTGATTTTATCCCCTGCAGTTTGAGGCGCTGGGCAATCTGACCGCTTCTCAGGTCGCTCAACTGACACTGACATCCGGCGCGCTGAACAACGTAGGCCTGATCAGCTTGGTCCTTGACCGCCTGGACGGCGCCAACGCTTTCCAGGACATTGACGGGTTCTTGACAGTTCTCAGCAGGACACCGCAGGTATGATCTCATCACTGAGGTGGCAAGCCTGAAGTAGTGTTATTCTCTGTGTGGCAAAAAAAAAAAAGAAGCCCCCCAGATTGGCTTTCGGGACGCAACGTCTGATGGAAATGTCCCTTTCTGTTTGTCTGTCATTTCCTCTAGGCCTTGGACATCGATCCTCTGGTGAGGGGCATCATGATGAATCGAGCCTTCTCCATCATCAGCCTTCATTTTGAAGACTTTGAAACCTACGACTGGGTTTCCTGGTTCACTGTGAAACTGACTCCTCTCCTGCCCAGCTTGACTGCAGGGATGCTACAGACAACATTATCATACGCAGACTGCAACGCATACCACGTCATGTACGTAGCGCTCCCCAAATGCTGCACAGCTCTGTGAAGCGGGCCTCATGGCGTTTTCATTGAAAGCCCGAGGGCATTTTACTCGAGCTGGTTTAGGGAGTGGTGGCAAAATGACGTTAAAGAGGCATCACCCTTACCTTCCGTTTGATTTGATCTTTCCTATATAGCGTTGGGGCTCTGAACGGCGTCTTTGACCAGATTGATTCGCCGAGACAACTCACCCCGGTCCTGGTGGACTACCTGAAGCAGAGCCACGCAAACGGTAGGTCCAGTGGACTCGGCCCTTTGCTCTTCATCTCGTGTGCTAGAAGACACAGCGCTGCTCTGTGTCTATCAACATCTGTCTCTCCTGACGAGTCTTTCCTGCGCGCTGTCATTTCAGGCTCGAGCTGCGGGTCCAACATCGGTAGCCTCAGCACTTGGCTCGGGCAAAGCTTTGGCAAGTTCTCCATCTATGTGGATTACGAAGACCTGCGCATGCTTAACGAGGGCTTTGGCAACGTGAGTGGCCCGCCGCGCCATTATCCTTTCCCGTGAACCTTTTTGTGTAAGCATGTTGTTCCTACAAACATTGTTGTTGATTTTATCCCCTGCAGTTTGAGGCGCTGGGCAATCTGACCGCTTCTCAGGTCGCTCAACTGACACTGACATCCGGCGCGCTGAACAACGTAGGCCTGATCAGCTTGGTCCTTGACCGCCTGGACGGCGCCAACGCTTTCCAGGACATTGACGGGTTCTTGACAGTTCTCAGCAGGACACCGCAGGTATGATCTCATCACTGAGGTGGCAAGCCTGAAGTAGTGTTATTCTCTGTGTGGCAAAAAAAAAAAAGAAGCCCCCCCCAGATTGGCTTTCGGGACGCAACGTCTGATGGAAATGTCCCTTTCTGTTTGTCTGTCATTTCCTCTAGGCCTTGGACATCGATCCTCTGGTGAGGGGCATCATGATGAATCGAGCCTTCTCCATCATCAGCCTTCATTTTGAAGACTTTGAAACCTACGACTGGGTTTCCTGGTTCACTGTGAAACTGACTCCTCTCCTGCCCAGCTTGACTGCAGGGATGCTACAGACAACATTATCATACGCAGACTGCAACGCATACCACGTCATGTACGTAGCGCTCCCCAAATGCTGCACAGCTCTGTGAAGCGGGCCTCATGGCGTTTTCATTGAAAGCCCGAGGGCATTTTACTCGAGCTGGTTTAGGGAGTGGTGGCAAAATGACGTTAAAGAGGCATCACCCTTACCTTCCGTTTGATTTGATCTTTCCTATATAGCGTTGGGGCTCTGAACGGCGTCTTTGACCAGATTGATTCGCCGAGACAACTCACCCCTGTCCTGGTGGACTACCTGAAGCAGAGCCACGCAAACGGTAGGTCCAGTGGATTCGGCCCTTTGCTCTTCATCTCGTGTGCTAGAAGACACAGCGCTGCTCTGTGTCTATCAACATCTGTGTCTCCTGACGAGTCTTTCCTGCGCGCTGTCATTTCAGGCTCGAGCTGCGGGTCCAACATCGGTAGCCTCAGCACTTGGCTCGGGCAAAGCTTTGGCAAGTTCTCCATCTATGTGGATTACGAAGACCTGCGCATGCTTAACGAGGGCTTTGGCAACGTGAGTGGCCCGCCGCGCCATTATCCTTTCCCGTGAACCTTTTTGTGTAAGCATGTTGTTCCTACAAACATTGTTGTTGATTTTATCCCCTGCAGTTTGAGGCGCTGGGCAATCTGACCGCTTCTCAGGTCGCTCAACTGACACTGACATCCGACGCGCTGAACAACGTAGGCCTGATCAGCTTGGTCCTTGACCGCCTGGACGGCGCCAACGCTTTCCAGGACATTGACGGGTTCTTGACAGTTCTCAGCAGGACACCGCAGGTATGATCTCATCACTGAGGTGGCAAGCCTGAAGTAGTGTTATTCTCTGTGTGGCAAAAAAAAAAAAGAAGCCCCCCCCAGATTGGCTTTCGGGACGCAACGTCTGATGGAAATGTCCCTTTCTGTTTGTCTGTCATTTCCTCTAGGCCTTGGACATCGATCCTCTGGTGAGGGGCATCATGATGAATCGAGCCTTCTCCATCATCAGCCTTCATTTTGAAGACTTTGAAACCTACGACTGGGTTTCCTGGTTCACTGTTAAACTGACTCCTCTCCTGCCCAGCTTGACTGCAGGGATGCTACAGACAACATTATCATACGCAGACTGCAACGCATACCACGTCATGTACGTAGCGCTCCCCAAATGCTGCACAGCTCTGTGAAGCGGGCCTCATGGCGTTTTCATTGAAAGCCCGAGGGCATTTTACTCGAGCTGGTTTAGGGAGTGGTGGCAAAATGACGTTAAAGAGGCATCACCCTTACCTTCCGTTTGATTTGATCTTTCCTATATAGCGTTGGGGCTCTGAACGGCGTCTTTGACCAGATTGATTCGCCGAGACAACTCACCCCTGTCCTGGTGGACTACCTGAAGCAGAGCCACGCAAACGGTAGGTCCAGTGGATTCGGCCCTTTGCTCTTCATCTCGTGTGCTAGAAGACACAGCGCTGCTCTGTGTCTATCAACATCTGTGTCTCCTGACGAGTCTTTCCTGCGCGCTGTCATTTCAGGCTCGAGCTGCGGGTCCAACATCGGTAGCCTCAGCACTTGGCTCGGGCAAAGCTTTGGCAAGTTCTCCATCTATGTGGATTACGAAGACCTGCGCATGCTTAACGAGGGCTTTGGCAACGTGAGTGGCCCGCCGCGCCATTATCCTTTCCCGTGAACCTTTTTGTGTAAGCATGTTGTTCCTACAAACATTGTTGTTGATTTTATCCCCTGCAGTTTGAGGCGCTGGGCAATCTGACCGCTTCTCAGGTCGCTCAACTGACACTGACATCCGGCGCGCTGAACAACGTAGGCCTGATCAGCTTGGTCCTTGACCGCCTGGACGGCGCCAACGCTTTCCAGGACATTGACGGGTTCTTGACAGTTCTCAGCAGGACACCGCAGGTATGATCTCATCACTGAGGTGGCAAGCCTGAAGTAGTGTTATTCTCTGTGTGGCAAAAAAAAAAAAGAAGCCCCCCAGATTGGCTTTCGGGACGCAACGTCTGATGGAAATGTCCCTTTCTGTTTGTCTGTCATTTCCTCTAGGCCTTGGACATCGATCCTCTGGTGAGGGGCATCATGATGAATCGAGCCTTCTCCATCATCAGCCTTCATTTTGAAGACTTTGAAACCTACGACTGGGTTTCCTGGTTCACTGTGAAACTGACTCCTCTCCTGCCCAGCTTGACTGCAGGGATGCTACAGACAACATTATCATACGCAGACTGCAACGCATACCACGTCATGTACGTAGCGCTCCCCAAATGCTGCACAGCTCTGTGAAGCGGGCCTCATGGCGTTTTCATTGAAAGCCCGAGGGCATTTTACTCGAGCTGGTTTAGGGAGTGGTGGCAAAATGACGTTAAAGAGGCATCACCCTTACCTTCCGTTTGATTTGATCTTTCCTATATAGCGTTGGGGCTCTGAACGGCGTCTTTGACCAGATTGATTCGCCGAGACAACTCACCCCGGTCCTGGTGGACTACCTGAAGCAGAGCCACGCAAACGGTAGGTCCAGTGGATTCGTCCCTTTGCTCTTCATCTCGTGTGCTAGAAGACACAGCGCTGCTCTGTGTCTATCAACATCTGTCTCTCCTGACGAGTCTTTCCTGCGCGCTGTCATTTCAGGCTCGAGCTGCGGGTCCAACATCGGTAGCCTCAGCACTTGGCTCGGGCAAAGCTTTGGCAAGTTCTCCATCTATGTGGATTACGAAGACCTGCGCATGCTTAACGAGGGCTTTGGCAACGTGAGTGGCCCGCCGCGCCATTATCCTTTCCCGTGAACCTTTTTGTGTAAGCATGTTGTTCCTACAAACATTGTTGTTGATTTTATCCCCTGCAGTTTGAGGCGCTGGGCAATCTGACCGCTTCTCAGGTCGCTCAACTGACACTGACATCCGGCGCGCTGAACAACGTAGGCCTGATCAGCTTGGTCCTTGACCGCCTGGACGGCGCCAACGCTTTCCAGGACATTGACGGGTTCTTGACAGTTCTCAGCAGGACACCGCAGGTATGATCTCATCACTGAGGTGGCAAGCCTGAAGTAGTGTTATTCTCTGTGTGGCAAAAAAAAAAAGAAGCCCCCCAGATTGGCTTTCGGGACGCAACGTCTGATGGAAATGTCCCTTTCTGTTTGTCTGTCATTTCCTCTAGGCCTTGGACATCGATCCTCTGGTGAGGGGCATCATGATGAATCGAGCCTTCTCCATCATCAGCCTTCATTTTGAAGACTTTGAAACCTACGACTGGGTTTCCTGGTTCACTGTGAAACTGACTCCTCTCCTGCCCAGCTTGACTGCAGGGATGCTACAGACAGCATTATCATACGCAGACTGCAACGCATACCACGTCATGTACGTAGCGCTCCCCAAATGCTGCACAGCTCTGTGAAGCGGGCCTCATGGCGTTTTCATTGAAAGCCCGAGGGCATTTTACTCGAGCTGGTTTAGGGAGTGGTGGCAAAATGACGTTAAAGAGGCATCACCCTTACCTTCCGTTTGATTTGATCTTTCCTATATAGCGTTGGGGCTCTGAACGGCGTCTTTGACCAGATTGATTCGCCGAGACAACTCACCCCGGTCCTGGTGGACTACCTGAAGCAGAGCCACGCAAACGGTAGGTCCAGTGGATTCGGCCCTTTGCTCTTCATCTCGTGTGCTAGAAGACACAGCGCTGCTCTGTGTCTATCAACATCTGTCTCTCCTGACGAGTCTTTCCTGCGCGCTGTCATTTCAGGCTCGAGCTGCGGGTCCAACATCGGTAGCCTCAGCACTTGGCTCGGGCAAAGCTTTGGCAAGTTCTCCATCTATGTGGATTACGAAGACCTGCGCATGCTTAACGAGGGCTTTGGCAACGTGAGTGGCCCGCCGCGCCATTATCCTTTCCCGTGAACCTTTTTGTGTAAGCATGTTGTTCCTACAAACATTGTTGTTGATTTTATCCCCTGCAGTTTGAGGCGCTGGGCAATCTGACCGCTTCTCAGGTCGCTCAACTGACACTGACATCCGGCGCGCTGAACAACGTAGGCCTGATCAGCTTGGTCCTTGACCGCCTGGACGGCGCCAACGCTTTCCAGGACATTGACGGGTTCTTGACAGTTCTCAGCAGGACACCGCAGGTATGATCTCATCACTGAGGTGGCAAGCCTGAAGTAGTGTTTTTCTCTGTGTGGCAAAAAAAAAAAAGAAGCCCCCCAGATTGGCTTTCGGGACGCAACGTCTGATGGAAATGTCCCTTTCTGTTTGTCTGTCATTTCCTCTAGGCCTTGGACATCGATCCTCTGGTGAGGGGCATCATGATGAATCGAGCCTTCTCCATCATCAGCCTTCATTTTGAAGACTTTGAAACCTACGACTGGGTTTCCTGGTTCACTGTGAAACTGACTCCTCTCCTGCCCAGCTTGACTGCAGGGATGCTACAGACAGCATTATCATACGCAGACTGCAACGCATACCACGTCATGTACGTAGCGCTCCCCAAATGCTGCACAGCTCTGTGAAGCGGGCCTCATGGCGTTTTCATTGAAAGCCCGAGGGCATTTTACTCGAGCTGGTTTAGGGAGTGGTGGCAAAATGACGTTAAAGAGGCATCACCCTTACCTTCCGTTTGATTTGATCTTTCCTATATAGCGTTGGGGCTCTGAACGGCGTCTTTGACCAGATTGATTCGCCGAGACAACTCACCCCGGTCCTGGTGGACTACCTGAAGCAGAGCCACGCAAACGGTAGGTCCAGTGGATTCGTCCCTTTGCTCTTCATCTCGTGTGCTAGAAGACACAGCGCTGCTCTGTGTCTATCAACATCTGTCTCTCCTGACGAGTCTTTCCTGCGCGCTGTCATTTCAGGCTCGAGCTGCGGGTCCAACATCGGTAGCCTCAGCACTTGGCTCGGGCAAAGCTTTGGCAAGTTCTCCATCTATGTGGATTACGAAGACCTGCGCATGCTTAACGAGGGCTTTGGCAACGTGAGTGGCCCGCCGCGCCATTATCCTTTCCCGTGAACCTTTTTGTGTAAGCATGTTGTTCCTACAAACATTGTTGTTGATTTTATCCCCTGCAGTTTGAGGCGCTGGGCAATCTGACCGCTTCTCAGGTCGCTCAACTGACACTGACATCCGGCGCGCTGAACAACGTAGGCCTGATCAGCTTGGTCCTTGACCGCCTGGACGGCGCCAACGCTTTCCAGGACATTGACGGGTTCTTGACAGTTCTCAGCAGGACACCGCAGGTATGATCTCATCACTGAGGTGGCAAGCCTGAAGTAGTGTTTTTCTCTGTGTGGCAAAAAAAAAAAAGAAGCCCCCCAGATTGGCTTTCGGGACGCAACGTCTGATGGAAATGTCCCTTTCTGTTTGTCTGTCATTTCCTCTAGGCCTTGGACATCGATCCTCTGGTGAGGGGCATCATGATGAATCGAGCCTTCTCCATCATCAGCCTTCATTTTGAAGACTTTGAAACCTACGACTGGGTTTCCTGGTTCACTGTGAAACTGACTCCTCTCCTGCCCAGCTTGACTGCAGGGATGCTACAGACAGCATTATCATACGCAGACTGCAACGCATACCACGTCATGTACGTAGCGCTCCCCAAATGCTGCACAGCTCTGTGAAGCGGGCCTCATGGCGTTTTCATTGAAAGCCCGAGGGCATTTTACTCGAGCTGGTTTAGGGAGTGGTGGCAAAATGACGTTAAAGAGGCATCACCCTTACCTTCCGTTTGATTTGATCTTTCCTATATAGCGTTGGGGCTCTGAACGGCGTCTTTGACCAGATTGATTCGCCGAGACAACTCACCCCGGTCCTGGTGGACTACCTGAAGCAGAGCCACGCAAACGGTAGGTCCAGTGGATTCGGCCCTTTGCTCTTCATCTCGTGTGCTAGAAGACACAGCGCTGCTCTGTGTCTATCAACATCTGTCTCTCCTGACGAGTCTTTCCTGCGCGCTGTCATTTCAGGCTCGAGCTGCGGGTCCAACATCGGTAGCCTCAGCACTTGGCTCGGGCAAAGCTTTGGCAAGTTCTCCATCTATGTGGATTACGAAGACCTGCGCATGCTTAACGAGGGCTTTGGCAACGTGAGTGGCCCGCCGCGCCATTATCCTTTCCCGTGAACCTTTTTGTGTAAGCATGTTGTTCCTACAAACATTGTTGTTGATTTTATCCCCTGCAGTTTGAGGCGCTGGGCAATCTGACCGCTTCTCAGGTCGCTCAACTGACACTGACATCCGGCGCGCTGAACAACGTAGGCCTGATCAGCTTGGTCCTTGACCGCCTGGACGGCGCCAACGCTTTCCAGGACATTGACGGGTTCTTGACAGTTCTCAGCAGGACACCGCAGGTATGATCTCATCACTGAGGTGGCAAGCCTGAAGTAGTGTTATTCTCTGTGTGGCAAAAAAAAAAAAGAAGCCCCCCAGATTGGCTTTCGGGACGCAACGTCTGATGGAAATGTCCCTTTCTGTTTGTCTGTCATTTCCTCTAGGCCTTGGACATCGATCCTCTGGTGAGGGGCATCATGATGAATCGAGCCTTCTCCATCATCAGCCTTCATTTTGAAGACTTTGAAACCTACGACTGGGTTTCCTGGTTCACTGTGAAACTGACTCCTCTCCTGCCCAGCTTGACTGCAGGGATGCTACAGACAACATTATCATACGCAGACTGCAACGCATACCACGTCATGTACGTAGCGCTCCCCAAATGCTGCACAGCTCTGTGAAGCGGGCCTCATGGCGTTTTCATTGAAAGCCCGAAGGCATTTTACTCGAGCTGGTTTAGGGAGTGGTGGCAAAATGACGTTAAAGAGGCATCACCCTTACCTTCCGTTTGATTTGATCTTTCCTATATAGCGTTGGGGCTCTGAACGGCGTCTTTGACCAGATTGATTCGCCGAGACAACTCACCCCGGTCCTGGTGGACTACCTGAAGCAGAGCCACGCAAACGGTAGGTCCAGTGGATTCGGCCCTTTGCTCTTCATCTCGTGTGCTAGAAGACACAGCGCTGCTCTGTGTCTATCAACATCTGTCTCTCCTGACGAGTCTTTCCTGCGCGCTGTCATTTCAGGCTCGAGCTGCGGGTCCAACATCGGTAGCCTCAGCACTTGGCTCGGGCAAAGCTTTGGCAAGTTCTCCATCTATGTGGATTACGAAGACCTGCGCATGCTTAACGAGGGCTTTGGCAACGTGAGTGGCCCGCCGCGCCATTATCCTTTCCCGTGAACCTTTTTGTGTAAGCATGTTGTTCCTACAAACATTGTTGTTGATTTTATCCCCTGCAGTTTGAGGCGCTGGGCAATCTGACCGCTTCTCAGGTCGCTCAACTGACACTGACATCCGGCGCGCTGAATAACGTAGGCCTGATCAGCTTGGTCCTTGACCGCCTGGACGGCGCCAACGCTTTCCAGGACATTGACGGGTTCTTGACAGTTCTCAGCAGGACACCGCAGGTATGATCTCATCACTGAGGTGGCAAGCCTGAAGTAGTGTTATTCTCTGTGTGGCAAAAAAAAAAAAGAAGCCCCCCAGATTGGCTTTCGGGACGCAACGTCTGATGGAAATGTCCCTTTCTGTTTGTCTGTCATTTCCTCTAGGCCTTGGACATCGATCCTCTGGTGAGGGGCATCATGATGAATCGAGCCTTCTCCATCATCAGCCTTCATTTTGAAGACTTTGAAACCTACGACTGGGTTTCCTGGTTCACTGTGAAACTGACTCCTCTCCTGCCCAGCTTGACTGCAGGGATGCTACAGACAACATTATCATACGCAGACTGCAACGCATACCACGTCATGTACGTAGCGCTCCCCAAATGCTGCACAGCTCTGTGAAGCGGGCCTCATGGCGTTTTCATTGAAAGCCCGAAGGCATTTTACTCGAGCTGGTTTAGGGAGTGGTGGCAAAATGACGTTAAAGAGGCATCACCCTTACCTTCCGTTTGATTTGATCTTTCCTATATAGCGTTGGGGCTCTGAACGGCGTCTTTGACCAGATTGATTCGCCGAGACAACTCACCCCGGTCCTGGTGGACTACCTGAAGCAGAGCCACGCAAACGGTAGGTCCAGTGGATTCGGCCCTTTGCTCTTCATCTCGTGTGCTAGAAGACACAGCGCTGCTCTGTGTCTATCAACATCTGTCTCTCCTGACGAGTCTTTCCTGCGCGCTGTCATTTCAGGCTCGAGCTGCGGGTCCAACATCGGTAGCCTCAGCACTTGGCTCGGGCAAAGCTTTGGCAAGTTCTCCATCTATGTGGATTACGAAGACCTGCGCATGCTTAACGAGGGCTTTGGCAACGTGAGTGGCCCGCCGCGCCATTATCCTTTCCCGTGAACCTTTTTGTGTAAGCATGTTGTTCCTACAAACATTGTTGTTGATTTTATCCCCTGCAGTTTGAGGCGCTGGGCAATCTGACCGCTTCTCAGGTCGCTCAACTGACACTGACATCCGGCGCGCTGAACAACGTAGGCCTGATCAGCTTGGTCCTTGACCGCCTGGACGGCGCCAACGCTTTCCAGGACATTGACGGGTTCTTGACAGTTCTCAGCAGGACACCGCAGGTATGATCTCATCACTGAGGTGGCAAGCCTGAAGTAGTGTTATTCTCTGTGTGGCAAAAAAAAAAAAGAAGCCCCCCAGATTGGCTTTCGGGACGCAACGTCTGATGGAAATGTCCCTTTCTGTTTGTCTGTCATTTCCTCTAGGCCTTGGACATCGATCCTCTGGTGAGGGGCATCATGATGAATCGAGCCTTCTCCATCATCAGCCTTCATTTTGAAGACTTTGAAACCTACGACTGGGTTTCCTGGTTCACTGTGAAACTGACTCCTCTCCTGCCCAGCTTGACTGCAGGGATGCTACAGACAACATTATCATACGCAGACTGCAACGCATACCACGTCATGTACGTAGCGCTCCCCAAATGCTGCACAGCTCTGTGAAGCGGGCCTCATGGCGTTTTCATTGAAAGCCCGAGGGCATTTTACTCGAGCTGGTTTAGGGAGTGGTGGCAAAATGACGTTAAAGAGGCATCACCCTTACCTTCCGTTTGATTTGATCTTTCCTATATAGCGTTGGGGCTCTGAACGGCGTCTTTGACCAGATTGATTCGCCGAGACAACTCACCCCGGTCCTGGTGGACTACCTGAAGCAGAGCCACGCAAACGGTAGGTCCAGTGGATTCGGCCCTTTGCTCTTCATCTCGTGTGCTAGAAGACACAGCGCTGCTCTGTGTCTATCAACATCTGTCTCTCCTGACGAGTCTTTCCTGCGCGCTGTCATTTCAGGCTCGAGCTGCGGATCCAACATCGGTAGCCTCAGCACTTGGCTCGTGCAAAGCTTTGGCAAGTTCTCCATCTATGTGGATTACGAAGACCTGCGCATGCTTAACGAGGGCTTTGGCAACGTGAGTGGCCCGCCGCGCCATTATCCTTTCCCGTGAACCTTTTTGTGTAAGCATGTTGTTCCTACAAACATTGTTGTTGATTTTATCCCCTGCAGTTTGAGGCGCTGGGCAATCTGACCGCTTCTCAGGTCGCTCAACTGACACTGACATCCGGCGCGCTGAACAACGTAGGCCTGATCAGCTTGGTCCTTGACCGCCTGGACGGCGCCAACGCTTTCCAGGACATTGACGGGTTCTTGACAGTTCTCAGCAGGACACCGCAGGTATGATCTCATCACTGAGGTGGCAAGCCTGAAGTAGTGTTATTCTCTGTGTGGCAAAAAAAAAAAAAGCAGCCCCCCAGATTGGCTTTCGGGACGCAACGTCTGATGGAAATGTCCCTTTCTGTTTGTCTGTCATTTCCTCTAGGCCTTGGACATCGATCCTCTGGTGAGGGGCATCATGATGAATCGAGCCTTCTCCATCATCAGCCTTCATTTTGAAGACTTTGAAACCTACGACTGGGTTTCCTGGTTCACTGTGAAACTGACTCCTCTCCTGCCCAGCTTGACTGCAGGGATGCTACAGACAACATTATCATACGCAGACTGCAACGCATACCACGTCATGTACGTAGCGCTCCCCAAATGCTGCACAGCTCTGTGAAGCGGGCCTCATGGCGTTTTCATTGAAAGCCCGAGGGCATTTTACTCGAGCTGGTTTAGGGAGTGGTGGCAAAATGACGTTAAAGAGGCATCACCCTTACCTTCCGTTTGATTTGATCTTTCCTATATAGCGTTGGGGCTCTGAACGGCGTCTTTGACCAGATTGATTCGCCGAGACAATTCACCCCGGTCCTGGTGGACTACCTGAAGCAGAGCCACGCAAACGGTAGGTCCAGTGGATTCGGCCCTTTGCTCTTCATCTCGTGTGCTAGAAGACACAGCGCTGCTCTGTGTCTATCAACATCTGTCTCTCCTGACGAGTCTTTCCTGCGCGCTGTCATTTCAGGCTCGAGCTGCGGGTCCAACATCGGTAGCCTCAGCACTTGGCTCGGGCAAAGCTTTGGCAAGTTCTCCATCTATGTGGATTACGAAGACCTGCGCATGCTTAACGAGGGCTTTGGCAACGTGAGTGGCCCGCCGCGCCATTATCCTTTCCCGTGAACCTTTTTGTGTAAGCATGTTGTTCCTACAAACATTGTTGTTGATTTTATCCCCTGCAGTTTGAGGCGCTGGGCAATCTGACCGCTTCTCAGGTCGCTCAACTGACACTGACATCCGGCGCGCTGAACAACGTAGGCCTGATCAGCTTGGTCCTTGACCGCCTGGACGGCGCCAACGCTTTCCAGGACATTGACGGGTTCTTGACAGTTCTCAGCAGGACACCGCAGGTATGATCTCATCACTGAGGTGGCAAGCCTGAAGTAGTGTTATTCTCTGTGTGGCAAAAAAAAAAAAGAAGCCCCCCAGATTGGCTTTCGGGACGCAACGTCTGATGGAAATGTCCCTTTCTGTTTGTCTGTCATTTCCTCTAGGCCTTGGACATCGATCCTCTGGTGAGGGGCATCATGATGAATCGAGCCTTCTCCATCATCAGCCTTCATTTTGAAGACTTTGAAACCTACGACTGGGTTTCCTGGTTCACTGTGAAACTGACTCCTCTCCTGCCCAGCTTGACTGCAGGGATGCTACAGACAACATTATCATACGCAGACTGCAACGCATACCACGTCATGTACGTAGCGCTCCCCAAATGCTGCACAGCTCTGTGAAGCGGGCCTCATGGCGTTTTCATTGAAAGCCCGAGGGCATTTTACTCGAGCTGGTTTAGGGAGTGGTGGCAAAATGACGTTAAAGAGGCATCACCCTTACCTTCCGTTTGATTTGATCTTTCCTATATAGCGTTGGGGCTCTGAACGGCGTCTTTGACCAGATTGATTCGCCGAGACAACTCACCCCGGTCCTGGTGGACTACCTGAAGCAGAGCCACGCAAACGGTAGGTCCAGTGGATTCGGCCCTTTGCTCTTCATCTCGTGTGCTAGAAGACACAGCGCTGCTCTGTGTCTATCAACATCTGTCTCTCCTGACGAGTCTTTCCTGCGCGCTGTCATTTCAGGCTCGAGCTGCGGGTCCAACATCGGTAGCCTCAGCACTTGGCTCGGGCAAAGCTTTGGCAAGTTCTCCATCTATGTGGATTACGAAGACCTGCGCATGCTTAACGAGGGCTTTGGCAACGTGAGTGGCCCGCCGCGCCATTATCCTTTCCCGTGAACCTTTTTGTGTAAGCATGTTGTTCCTACAAACATTGTTGTTGATTTTATCCCCTGCAGTTTGAGGCGCTGGGCAATCTGACCGCTTCTCAGGTCGCTCAACTGACACTGACATCCGGCGCGCTGAACAACGTAGGCCTGATCAGCTTGGTCCTTGACCGCCTGGACGGCGCCAACGCTTTCCAGGACATTGACGGGTTCTTGACAGTTCTCAGCAGGACACCGCAGGTATGATCTCATCACTGAGGTGGCAAGCCTGAAGTAGTGTTATTCTCTGTGTGGCAAAAAAAAAAAAGAAGCCCCCCAGATTGGCTTTCGGGACGCAACGTCTGATGGAAATGTCCCTTTCTGTTTGTCTGTCATTTCCTCTAGGCCTTGGACATCGATCCTCTGGTGAGGGGCATCATGATGAATCGAGCCTTCTCCATCATCAGCCTTCATTTTGAAGACTTTGAAACCTACGACTGGGTTTCCTGGTTCACTGTGAAACTGACTCCTCTCCTGCCCAGCTTGACTGCAGGGATGCTACAGACAACATTATCATACGCAGACTGCAACGCATACCACGTCATGTACGTAGCGCTCCCCAAATGCTGCACAGCTCTGTGAAGCGGGCCTCATGGCGTTTTCATTGAAAGCCCGAAGGCATTTTACTCGAGCTGGTTTAGGGAGTGGTGGCAAAATGACGTTAAAGAGGCATCACCCTTACCTTCCGTTTGATTTGATCTTTCCTATATAGCGTTGGGGCTCTGAACGGCGTCTTTGACCAGATTGATTCGCCGAGACAACTCACCCCGGTCCTGGTGGACTACCTGAAGCAGAGCCACGCAAACGGTAGGTCCAGTGGATTCGGCCCTTTGCTCTTCATCTCGTGTGCTAGAAGACACAGCGCTGCTCTGTGTCTATCAACATCTGTCTCTCCTGACGAGTCTTTCCTGCGCGCTGTCATTTCAGGCTCGAGCTGCGGGTCCAACATCGGTAGCCTCAGCACTTGGCTCGGGCAAAGCTTTGGCAAGTTCTCCATCTATGTGGATTACGAAGACCTGCGCATGCTTAACGAGGGCTTTGGCAACGTGAGTGGCCCGCCGCGCCATTATCCTTTCCCGTGAACCTTTTTGTGTAAGCATGTTGTTCCTACAAACATTGTTGTTGATTTTATCCCCTGCAGTTTGAGGCGCTGGGCAATCTGACCGCTTCTCAGGTCGCTCAACTGACACTGACATCCGGCGCGCTGAACAACGTAGGCCTGATCAGCTTGGTCCTTGACCGCCTGGACGGCGCCAACGCTTTCCAGGACATTGACGGGTTCTTGACAGTTCTCAGCAGGACACCGCAGGTATGATCTCATCACTGAGGTGGCAAGCCTGAAGTAGTGTTATTCTCTGTGTGGCAAAAAAAAAAAAAGCAGCCCCCCAGATTGGCTTTCGGGACGCAACGTCTGATGGAAATGTCCCTTTCTGTTTGTCTGTCATTTCCTCTAGGCCTTGGACATCGATCCTCTGGTGAGGGGCATCATGATGAATCGAGCCTTCTCCATCATCAGCCTTCATTTTGAAGACTTTGAAACCTACGACTGGGTTTCCTGGTTCACTGTGAAACTGACTCCTCTCCTGCCCAGCTTGACTGCAGGGATGCTACAGACAACATTATCATACGCAGACTGCAACGCATACCACGTCATGTACGTAGCGCTCCCCAAATGCTGCACAGCTCTGTGAAGCGGGCCTCATGGCGTTTTCATTGAAAGCCCGAGGGCATTTTACTCGAGCTGGTTTAGGGAGTGGTGGCAAAATGACGTTAAAGAGGCATCACCCTTACCTTCCGTTTGATTTGATCTTTCCTATATAGCGTTGGGGCTCTGAACGGCGTCTTTGACCAGATTGATTCGCCGAGACAATTCACCCCGGTCCTGGTGGACTACCTGAAGCAGAGCCACGCAAACGGTAGGTCCAGTGGATTCGGCCCTTTGCTCTTCATCTCGTGTGCTAGAAGACACAGCGCTGCTCTGTGTCTATCAACATCTGTCTCTCCTGACGAGTCTTTCCTGCGCGCTGTCATTTCAGGCTCGAGCTGCGGGTCCAACATCGGTAGCCTCAGCACTTGGCTCGGGCAAAGCTTTGGCAAGTTCTCCATCTATGTGGATTACGAAGACCTGCGCATGCTTAACGAGGGCTTTGGCAACGTGAGTGGCCCGCCGCGCCATTATCCTTTCCCGTGAACCTTTTTGTGTAAGCATGTTGTTCCTACAAACATTGTTGTTGATTTTATCCCCTGCAGTTTGAGGCGCTGGGCAATCTGACCGCTTCTCAGGTCGCTCAACTGACACTGACATCCGGCGCGCTGAACAACGTAGGCCTGATCAGCTTGGTCCTTGACCGCCTGGACGGCGCCAACGCTTTCCAGGACATTGACGGGTTCTTGACAGTTCTCAGCAGGACACCGCAGGTATGATCTCATCACTGAGGTGGCAAGCCTGAAGTAGTGTTATTCTCTGTGTGGCAAAAAAAAAAAAGAAGCCCCCCAGATTGGCTTTCGGGACGCAACGTCTGATGGAAATGTCCCTTTCTGTTTGTCTGTCATTTCCTCTAGGCCTTGGACATCGATCCTCTGGTGAGGGGCATCATGATGAATCGAGCCTTCTCCATCATCAGCCTTCATTTTGAAGACTTTGAAACCTACGACTGGGTTTCCTGGTTCACTGTGAAACTGACTCCTCTCCTGCCCAGCTTGACTGCAGGGATGCTACAGACAACATTATCATACGCAGACTGCAACGCATACCACGTCATGTACGTAGCGCTCCCCAAATGCTGCACAGCTCTGTGAAGCGGGCCTCATGGCGTTTTCATTGAAAGCCCGAAGGCATTTTACTCGAGCTGGTTTAGGGAGTGGTGGCAAAATGACGTTAAAGAGGCATCACCCTTACCTTCCGTTTGATTTGATCTTTCCTATATAGCGTTGGGGCTCTGAACGGCGTCTTTGACCAGATTGATTCGCCGAGACAACTCACCCCGGTCCTGGTGGACTACCTGAAGCAGAGCCACGCAAACGGTAGGTCCAGTGGATTCGGCCCTTTGCTCTTCATCTCGTGTGCTAGAAGACACAGCGCTGCTCTGTGTCTATCAACATCTGTCTCTCCTGACGAGTCTTTCCTGCGCGCTGTCATTTCAGGCTCGAGCTGCGGGTCCAACATCGGTAGCCTCAGCACTTGGCTCGGGCAAAGCTTTGGCAAGTTCTCCATCTGTGTGGATTACGAAGACCTGCGCATGCTTAACGAGGGCTTTGGCAACGTGAGTGGCCCGCCGCGCCATTATCCTTTCCCGTGAACCTTTTTGTGTAAGCATGTTGTTCCTAGAAACATTGTTGTTGATTTTATCCCCTGCAGTTTGAGGCGCTGGGCAATCTGACCGCTTCTCAGGTCGCTCAACTGACACTGACATCCGGCGCGCTGAACAACGTAGGCCTGATCAGCTTGGTCCTTGACCGCCTGGACGGCGCCAACGCTTTCCAGGACATTGACGGGTTCTTGACAGTTCTCAGCAGGACACCGCAGGTATGATCTCATCACTGAGGTGGCAAGCCTGAAGTAGTGTTATTCTCTGTGTGGCAAAAAAAAAAAAGAAGCCCCCCAGATTGGCTTTCGGGACGCAACGTCTGATGGAAATGTCCCTTTCTGTTTGTCTGTCATTTCCTCTAGGCCTTGGACATCGATCCTCTGGTGAGGGGCATCATGATGAATCGAGCCTTCTCCATCATCAGCCTTCATTTTGAAGACTTTGAAACCTACGACTGGGTTTCCTGGTTCACTGTGAAACTGACTCCTCTCCTGCCCAGCTTGACTGCAGGGATGCTACAGACAACATTATCATACGCAGACTGCAACGCATACCACGTCATGTACGTAGCGCTCCCCAAATGCTGCACAGCTCTGTGAAGCGGGCCTCATGGCGTTTTCATTGAAAGCCCGAAGGCATTTTACTCGAGCTGGTTTAGGGAGTGGTGGCAAAATGACGTTAAAGAGGCATCACCCTTACCTTCCGTTTGATTTGATCTTTCCTATATAGCGTTGGGGCTCTGAACGGCGTCTTTGACCAGATTGATTCGCCGAGACAACTCACCCCGGTCCTGGTGGACTACCTGAAGCAGAGCCACGCAAACGGTAGGTCCAGTGGATTCGGCCCTTTGCTCTTCATCTCGTGTGCTAGAAGACACAGCGCTGCTCTGTGTCTATCAACATCTGTCTCTCCTGACGAGTCTTTCCTGCGCGCTGTCATTTCAGGCTCGAGCTGCGGGTCCAACATCGGTAGCCTCAGCACTTGGCTCGGGCAAAGCTTTGGCAAGTTCTCCATCTATGTGGATTACGAAGACCTGCGCATGCTTAACGAGGGCTTTGGCAACGTGAGTGGCCCGCCGCGCCATTATCCTTTCCCGTGAACCTTTTTGTGTAAGCATGTTGTTCCTACAAACATTGTTGTTGATTTTATCCCCTGCAGTTTGAGGCGCTGGGCAATCTGACCGCTTCTCAGGTCGCTCAACTGACACTGACATCCGGCGCGCTGAACAACGTAGGCCTGATCAGCTTGGTCCTTGACCGCCTGGACGGCGCCAACGCTTTCCAGGACATTGACGGGTTCTTGACAGTTCTCAGCAGGACACCGCAGGTATGATCTCATCACTGAGGTGGCAAGCCTGAAGTAGTGTTATTCTCTGTGTGGCAAAAAAAAAAAGAAGCCCCCCAGATTGGCTTTTGGGACGCAACGTCTGATGGAAATGTCCCTTTCTGTTTGTCTGTCATTTCCTCTAGGCCTTGGACATCGATCCTCTGGTGAGGGGCATCATGATGAATCGAGCCTTCTCAATCATCAGCCTTCATTTTGAAGACTTTGAAACCTATGACTGGGTTTCCTGGTTCACTGTGAAACTGACTCCTCTCCTGCCCAGCTTGACTGCAGGGATGCTACAGACAACATTATCATACGCAGACTGCAACGCATACCACGTCATGTACGTAGCGCTCCCCAAATGCTGCACAGCTCTGTGAAGCGGGCCTCATGGCGTTTTCATTGAAAGCCCGAGGGCATTTTACTCGAGCTGGTTTAGGGAGTGGTGGCAAAATGACGTTAAAGAGGCATCACCCTTACCTTCCGTTTGATTTGATCTTTCCTATATAGCGTTGGGGCTCTGAACGGCGTCTTTGACCAGATTGATTCGCCGAGACAACTCACCCCGGTCCTGGTGGACTACCTGAAGCAGAGCCACGCAAACGGTAGGTCCAGTGGATTCGGCCCTTTGCTCTTCATCTCGTGTGCTAGAAGACACAGCGCTGCTCTGTGTCTATCAACATCTGTCTCTCCTGACGAGTCTTTCCTGCGCGCTGTCATTTCAGGCTCGAGCTGCGGATCCAACATCGGTAGCCTCAGCACTTGGCTCGTGCAAAGCTTTGGCAAGTTCTCCATCTATGTGGATTACGAAGACCTGCGCATGCTTAACGAGGGCTTTGGCAACGTGAGTGGCCCGCCGCGCCATTATCCTTTCCCGTGAACCTTTTTGTGTAAGCATGTTGTTCCTACAAACATTGTTGTTGATTTTATCCCCTGCAGTTTGAGGCGCTGGGCAATCTGACCGCTTCTCAGGTCGCTCAACTGACACTGACATCCGGCGCGCTGAACAACGTAGGCCTGATCAGCTTGGTCCTTGACCGCCTGGACGGCGCCAACGCTTTCCAGGACATTGACGGGTTCTTGACAGTTCTCAGCAGGACACCGCAGGTATGATCTCATCACTGAGGTGGCAAGCCTGAAGTAGTGTTATTCTCTGTGTGGCAAAAAAAAAAAAAGCAGCCCCCCAGATTGGCTTTCGGGACGCAACGTCTGATGGAAATGTCCCTTTCTGTTTGTCTGTCATTTCCTCTAGGCCTTGGACATCGATCCTCTGGTGAGGGGCATCATGATGAATCGAGCCTTCTCCATCATCAGCCTTCATTTTGAAGACTTTGAAACCTACGACTGGGTTTCCTGGTTCACTGTGAAACTGACTCCTCTCCTGCCCAGCTTGACTGCAGGGATGCTACAGACAGCATTATCATACGCAGACTGCAACGCATACCACGTCATGTACGTAGCGCTCCCCAAATGCTGCACAGCTCTGTGAAGCGGGCCTCATGGC
Source organism: Semotilus atromaculatus (assembly GCA_031834385.1). Lineage (NCBI taxonomy): Eukaryota > Metazoa > Chordata > Actinopteri > Cypriniformes > Leuciscidae > Semotilus > Semotilus atromaculatus. The sequence goes on from JAULUF010000047.1 coordinate 7,071,843, forward strand.
GTTTTCATTGAAAGCCCGAGGGCATTTTACTCGAGCTGGTTTAGGGAGTGGTGGCAAAATGACGTTAAAGAGGCATCACCCTTACCTTCCGTTTGATTTGATCTTTCCTATATAGCGTTGGGGCTCTGAACGGCGTCTTTGACCAGATTGATTCGCCGAGACAATTCACCCCGGTCCTGGTGGACTACCTGAAGCAGAGCCACGCAAACGGTAGGTCCAGTGGATTCGGCCCTTTGCTCTTCATCTCGTGTGCTAGAAGACACAGCGCTGCTCTGTGTCTATCAACATCTGTCTCTCCTGACGAGTCTTTCCTGCGCGCTGTCATTTCAGGCTCGAGCTGCGGGTCCAACATCGGTAGCCTCAGCACTTGGCTCGGGCAAAGCTTTGGCAAGTTCTCCATCTATGTGGATTACGAAGACCTGCGCATGCTTAACGAGGGCTTTGGCAACGTGAGTGGCCCGCCGCGCCATTATCCTTTCCCGTGAACCTTTTTGTGTAAGCATGTTGTTCCTACAAACATTGTTGTTGATTTTATCCCCTGCAGTTTGAGGCGCTGGGCAATCTGACCGCTTCTCAGGTCGCTCAACTGACACTGACATCCGGCGCGCTGAACAACGTAGGCCTGATCAGCTTGGTCCTTGACCGCCTGGACGGCGCCAACGCTTTCCAGGACATTGACGGGTTCTTGACAGTTCTCAGCAGGACACCGCAGGTATGATCTCATCACTGAGGTGGCAAGCCTGAAGTAGTGTTATTCTCTGTGTGGCAAAAAAAAAAAAGAAGCCCCCCAGATTGGCTTTCGGGACGCAACGTCTGATGGAAATGTCCCTTTCTGTTTGTCTGTCATTTCCTCTAGGCCTTGGACATCGATCCTCTGGTGAGGGGCATCATGATGAATCGAGCCTTCTCCATCATCAGCCTTCATTTTGAAGACTTTGAAACCTACGACTGGGTTTCCTGGTTCACTGTGAAACTGACTCCTCTCCTGCCCAGCTTGACTGCAGGGATGCTACAGACAGCATTATCATACGCAGACTGCAACGCATACCACGTCATGTACGTAGCGCTCCCCAAATGCTGCACAGCTCTGTGAAGCGGGCCTCATGGCGTTTTCATTGAAAGCCCGAGGGCATTTTACTCGAGCTGGTTTAGGGAGTGGTGGCAAAATGACGTTAAAGAGGCATCACCCTTACCTTCCGTTTGATTTGATCTTTCCTATATAGCGTTGGGGCTCTGAACGGCGTCTTTGACCAGATTGATTCGCCGAGACAACTCACCCCGGTCCTGGTGGACTACCTGAAGCAGAGCCACGCAAACGGTAGGTCCAGTGGATTCGGCCCTTTGCTCTTCATCTCGTGTGCTAGAAGACACAGCGCTGCTCTGTGTCTATCAACATCTGTCTCTCCTGACGAGTCTTTCCTGCGCGCTGTCATTTCAGGCTCGAGCTGCGGGTCCAACATCGGTAGCCTCAGCACTTGGCTCGGGCAAAGCTTTGGCAAGTTCTCCATCTATGTGGATTACGAAGACCTGCGCATGCTTAACGAGGGCTTTGGCAACGTGAGTGGCCCGCCGCGCCATTATCCTTTCCCGTGAACCTTTTTGTGTAAGCATGTTGTTCCTACAAACATTGTTGTTGATTTTATCCCCTGCAGTTTGAGGCGCTGGGCAATCTGACCGCTTCTCAGGTCGCTCAACTGACACTGACATCCGGCGCGCTGAACAACGTAGGCCTGATCAGCTTGGTCCTTGACCGCCTGGACGGCGCCAACGCTTTCCAGGACATTGACGGGTTCTTGACAGTTCTCAGCAGGACACCGCAGGTATGATCTCATCACTGAGGTGGCAAGCCTGAAGTAGTGTTATTCTCTGTGTGGCAAAAAAAAAAAAGAAGCCCCCCAGATTGGCTTTCGGGACGCAACGTCTGATGGAAATGTCCCTTTCTGTTTGTCTGTCATTTCCTCTAGGCCTTGGACATCGATCCTCTGGTGAGGGGCATCATGATGAATCGAGCCTTCTCCATCATCAGCCTTCATTTTGAAGACTTTGAAACCTACGACTGGGTTTCCTGGTTCACTGTGAAACTGACTCCTCTCCTGCCCAGCTTGACTGCAGGGATGCTACAGACAGCATTATCATACGCAGACTGCAACGCATACCACGTCATGTACGTAGCGCTCCCCAAATGCTGCACAGCTCTGTGAAGCGGGCCTCATGGCGTTTTCATTGAAAGCCCGAGGGCATTTTACTCGAGCTGGTTTAGGGAGTGGTGGCAAAATGACGTTAAAGAGGCATCACCCTTACCTTCCGTTTGATTTGATCTTTCCTATATAGCGTTGGGGCTCTGAACGGCGTCTTTGACCAGATTGATTCGCCGAGACAACTCACCCCGGTCCTGGTGGACTACCTGAAGCAGAGCCACGCAAACGGTAGGTCCAGTGGATTCGGCCCTTTGCTCTTCATCTCGTGTGCTAGAAGACACAGCGCTGCTCTGTGTCTATCAACATCTGTCTCTCCTGACGAGTCTTTCCTGCGCGCTGTCATTTCAGGCTCGAGCTGCGGGTCCAACATCGGTAGCCTCAGCACTTGGCTCGGGCAAAGCTTTGGCAAGTTCTCCATCTATGTGGATTACGAAGACCTGCGCATGCTTAACGAGGGCTTTGGCAACGTGAGTGGCCCGCCGCGCCATTATCCTTTCCCGTGAACCTTTTTGTGTAAGCATGTTGTTCCTACAAACATTGTTGTTGATTTTATCCCCTGCAGTTTGAGGCGCTGGGCAATCTGACCGCTTCTCAGGTCGCTCAACTGACACTGACATCCGGCGCGCTGAACAACGTAGGCCTGATCAGCTTGGTCCTTGACCGCCTGGACGGCGCCAACGCTTTCCAGGACATTGACGGGTTCTTGACAGTTCTCAGCAGGACACCGCAGGTATGATCTCATCACTGAGGTGGCAAGCCTGAAGTAGTGTTATTCTCTGTGTGGCAAAAAAAAAAAAGAAGCCCCCCAGATTGGCTTTCGGGACGCAACGTCTGATGGAAATGTCCCTTTCTGTTTGTCTGTCATTTCCTCTAGGCCTTGGACATCGATCCTCTGGTGAGGGGCATCATGATGAATCGAGCCTTCTCCATCATCAGCCTTCATTTTGAAGACTTTGAAACCTACGACTGGGTTTCCTGGTTCACTGTGAAACTGACTCCTCTCCTGCCCAGCTTGACTGCAGGGATGCTACAGACAGCATTATCATACGCAGACTGCAACGCATACCACGTCATGTACGTAGCGCTCCCCAAATGCTGCACAGCTCTGTGAAGCGGGCCTCATGGCGTTTTCATTGAAAGCCCGAGGGCATTTTACTCGAGCTGGTTTAGGGAGTGGTGGCAAAATGACGTTAAAGAGGCATCACCCTTACCTTCCGTTTGATTTGATCTTTCCTATATAGCGTTGGGGCTCTGAACGGCGTCTTTGACCAGATTGATTCGCCGAGACAATTCACCCCGGTCCTGGTGGACTACCTGAAGCAGAGCCACGCAAACGGTAGGTCCAGTGGATTCGGCCCTTTGCTCTTCATCTCGTGTGCTAGAAGACACAGCGCTGCTCTGTGTCTATCAACATCTGTCTCTCCTGACGAGTCTTTCCTGCGCGCTGTCATTTCAGGCTCGAGCTGCGGGTCCAACATCGGTAGCCTCAGCACTTGGCTCGGGCAAAGCTTTGGCAAGTTCTCCATCTATGTGGATTACGAAGACCTGCGCATGCTTAACGAGGGCTTTGGCAACGTGAGTGGCCCGCCGCGCCATTATCCTTTCCCGTGAACCTTTTTGTGTAAGCATGTTGTTCCTACAAACATTGTTGTTGATTTTATCCCCTGCAGTTTGAGGCGCTGGGCAATCTGACCGCTTCTCAGGTCGCTCAACTGACACTGACATCCGGCGCGCTGAACAACGTAGGCCTGATCAGCTTGGTCCTTGACCGCCTGGACGGCGCCAACGCTTTCCAGGACATTGACGGGTTCTTGACAGTTCTCAGCAGGACACCGCAGGTATGATCTCATCACTGAGGTGGCAAGCCTGAAGTAGTGTTATTCTCTGTGTGGCAAAAAAAAAAAAGAAGCCCCCCAGATTGGCTTTCGGGACGCAACGTCTGATGGAAATGTCCCTTTCTGTTTGTCTGTCATTTCCTCTAGGCCTTGGACATCGATCCTCTGGTGAGGGGCATCATGATGAATCGAGCCTTCTCCATCATCAGCCTTCATTTTGAAGACTTTGAAACCTACGACTGGGTTTCCTGGTTCACTGTGAAACTGACTCCTCTCCTGCCCAGCTTGACTGCAGGGATGCTACAGACAGCATTATCATACGCAGACTGCAACGCATACCACGTCATGTACGTAGCGCTCCCCAAATGCTGCACAGCTCTGTGAAGCGGGCCTCATGGCGTTTTCATTGAAAGCCCGAGGGCATTTTACTCGAGCTGGTTTAGGGAGTGGTGGCAAAATGACGTTAAAGAGGCATCACCCTTACCTTCCGTTTGATTTGATCTTTCCTATATAGCGTTGGGGCTCTGAACGGCGTCTTTGACCAGATTGATTCGCCGAGACAACTCACCCCGGTCCTGGTGGACTACCTGAAGCAGAGCCACGCAAACGGTAGGTCCAGTGGATTCGGCCCTTTGCTCTTCATCTCGTGTGCTAGAAGACACAGCGCTGCTCTGTGTCTATCAACATCTGTCTCTCCTGACGAGTCTTTCCTGCGCGCTGTCATTTCAGGCTCGAGCTGCGGGTCCAACATCGGTAGCCTCAGCACTTGGCTCGGGCAAAGCTTTGGCAAGTTCTCCATCTATGTGGATTACGAAGACCTGCGCATGCTTAACGAGGGCTTTGGCAACGTGAGTGGCCCGCCGCGCCATTATCCTTTCCCGTGAACCTTTTTGTGTAAGCATGTTGTTCCTACAAACATTGTTGTTGATTTTATCCCCTGCAGTTTGAGGCGCTGGGCAATCTGACCGCTTCTCAGGTCGCTCAACTGACACTGACATCCGGCGCGCTGAACAACGTAGGCCTGATCAGCTTGGTCCTTGACCGCCTGGACGGCGCCAACGCTTTCCAGGACATTGACGGGTTCTTGACAGTTCTCAGCAGGACACCGCAGGTATGATCTCATCACTGAGGTGGCAAGCCTGAAGTAGTGTTATTCTCTGTGTGGCAAAAAAAAAAAAGAAGCCCCCCAGATTGGCTTTCGGGACGCAACGTCTGATGGAAATGTCCCTTTCTGTTTGTCTGTCATTTCCTCTAGGCCTTGGACATCGATCCTCTGGTGAGGGGCATCATGATGAATCGAGCCTTCTCCATCATCAGCCTTCATTTTGAAGACTTTGAAACCTACGACTGGGTTTCCTGGTTCACTGTGAAACTGACTCCTCTCCTGCCCAGCTTGACTGCAGGGATGCTACAGACAGCATTATCATACGCAGACTGCAACGCATACCACGTCATGTACGTAGCGCTCCCCAAATGCTGCACAGCTCTGTGAAGCGGGCCTCATGGCGTTTTCATTGAAAGCCCGAGGGCATTTTACTCGAGCTGGTTTAGGGAGTGGTGGCAAAATGACGTTAAAGAGGCATCACCCTTACCTTCCGTTTGATTTGATCTTTCCTATATAGCGTTGGGGCTCTGAACGGCGTCTTTGACCAGATTGATTCGCCGAGACAACTCACCCCGGTCCTGGTGGACTACCTGAAGCAGAGCCACGCAAACGGTAGGTCCAGTGGATTCGGCCCTTTGCTCTTCATCTCGTGTGCTAGAAGACACAGCGCTGCTCTGTGTCTATCAACATCTGTCTCTCCTGACGAGTCTTTCCTGCGCGCTGTCATTTCAGGCTCGAGCTGCGGGTCCAACATCGGTAGCCTCAGCACTTGGCTCGGGCAAAGCTTTGGCAAGTTCTCCATCTATGTGGATTACGAAGACCTGCGCATGCTTAACGAGGGCTTTGGCAACGTGAGTGGCCCGCCGCGCCATTATCCTTTCCCGTGAACCTTTTTGTGTAAGCATGTTGTTCCTACAAACATTGTTGTTGATTTTATCCCCTGCAGTTTGAGGCGCTGGGCAATCTGACCGCTTCTCAGGTCGCTCAACTGACACTGACATCCGGCGCGCTGAACAACGTAGGCCTGATCAGCTTGGTCCTTGACCGCCTGGACGGCGCCAACGCTTTCCAGGACATTGAAGGGTTCTTGACAGTTCTCAGCAGGACACCGCAGGTATGATCTCATCACTGAGGTGGCAAGCCTGAAGTAGTGTTTTTCTCTGTGTGGCAAAAAAAAAAAAGAAGCCCCCCCCAGATTGGCTTTCGGGACGCAACGTCTGATGGAAATGTCCCTTTCTGTTTGTCTGTCATTTCCTCTAGGCCTTGGACATCGATCCTCTGGTGAGGGGCATCATGATGAATCGAGCTTTCTCCATCATCAGCCTTCATTTTGAAGACTTTGAAACCTACGACTGGGTTTCCTGGTTCACTGTGAAACTGACTCCTCTCCTGCCCAGCTTGACTGCAGGGATGCTACAGACAACATTATCATACGCAGACTGCAACGCATACCACGTCATGTACGTAGCGCTCCCCAAATGCTGCACAGCTCTGTGAAGCGGGCCTCATGGCGTTTTCATTGAAAGCCCGAGGGCATTTTACTCGAGCTGGTTTAGGGAGTGGTGGCAAAATGACGTTAAAGAGGCATCACCCTTACCTTCCGTTTGATTTGATCTTTCCTATATAGCGTTGGGGCTCTGAACGGCGTCTTTGACCAGATTGATTCGCCGAGACAACTCACCCCGGTCCTGGTGGACTACCTGAAGCAGAGCCACGCAAACGGTAGGTCCAGTGGATTCGGCCCTTTGCTCTTCATCTCGTGTGCTAGAAGACACAGCGCTGCTCTGTGTCTATTAACATCTGTCTCTCCTGACGAGTCTTTCCTGCGCGCTGTCATTTCAGGCTCGAGCTGCGGGTCCAACATCGGTAGCCTCAGCACTTGGCTCGGGCAAAGCTTTGGCAAGTTCTCCATCTATGTGGATTACGAAGACCTGCGCATGCTTAACGAGGGCTTTGGCAACGTGAGTGGCCCGCCGCGCCATTATCCTTTCCCGTGAACCTTTTTGTGTAAGCATGTTGTTCCTACAAACATTGTTGTTGATTTTATCCCCTGCAGTTTGAGGCGCTGGGCAATCTGACCGCTTCTCAGGTCGCTCAACTGACACTGACATCCGGTGCGCTGAACAACGTAGGCCTGATCAGCTTGGTCCTTGACCGCCTGGACGGCGCCAACGCTTTCCAGGACATTGACGGGTTCTTGACAGTTCTCAGCAGGACACCGCAGGTATGATCTCATCACTGAGGTGGCAAGCCTGAAGTAGTGTTATTCTCTGTGTGGCAAAAAAAAAAAAGAAGCCCCCCAGATTGGCTTTCGGGACGCAACGTCTGATGGAAATGTCCCTTTCTGTTTGTCTGTCATTTCCTCTAGGCCTTGGACATCGATCCTCTGGTGAGGGGCATCATGATGAATCGAGCCTTCTCCATCATCAGCCTTCATTTTGAAGACTTTGAAACCTACGACTGGGTTTCCTGGTTCACTGTGAAACTGACTCCTCTCCTGCCCAGCTTGACTGCAGGGATGCTACAGACAGCATTATCATACGCAGACTGCAACGCATACCACGTCATGTACGTAGCGCTCCCCAAATGCTGCACAGCTCTGTGAAGCGGGCCTCATGGCGTTTTCATTGAAAGCCCGAGGGCATTTTACTCGAGCTGGTTTAGGGAGTGGTGGCAAAATGACGTTAAAGAGGCATCACCCTTACCTTCCGTTTGATTTGATCTTTCCTATATAGCGTTGGGGCTCTGAACGGCGTCTTTGACCAGATTGATTCGCCGAGACAACTCACCCCGGTCCTGGTGGACTACCTGAAGCAGAGCCACGCAAACGGTAGGTCCAGTGGATTCGGCCCTTTGCTCTTCATCTCGTGTGCTAGAAGACACAGCGCTGCTCTGTGTCTATCAACATCTGTCTCTCCTGACGAGTCTTTCCTGCGCGCTGTCATTTCAGGCTCGAGCTGCGGGTCCAACATCGGTAGCCTCAGCACTTGGCTCGGGCAAAGCTTTGGCAAGTTCTCCATCTATGTGGATTACGAAGACCTGCGCATGCTTAACGAGGGCTTTGGCAACGTGAGTGGCCCGCCGCGCCATTATCCTTTCCCGTGAACCTTTTTGTGTAAGCATGTTGTTCCTACAAACATTGTTGTTGATTTTATCCCCTGCAGTTTGAGGCGCTGGGCAATCTGACCGCTTCTCAGGTCGCTCAACTGACACTGACATCCGGCGCGCTGAACAACGTAGGCCTGATCAGCTTGGTCCTTGACCGCCTGGACGGCGCCAACGCTTTCCAGGACATTGAAGGGTTCTTGACAGTTCTCAGCAGGACACCGCAGGTATGATCTCATCACTGAGGTGGCAAGCCTGAAGTAGTGTTTTTCTCTGTGTGGCAAAAAAAAAAAAGAAGCCCCCCCCAGATTGGCTTTCGGGACGCAACGTCTGATGGAAATGTCCCTTTCTGTTTGTCTGTCATTTCCTCTAGGCCTTGGACATCGATCCTCTGGTGAGGGGCATCATGATGAATCGAGCTTTCTCCATCATCAGCCTTCATTTTGAAGACTTTGAAACCTACGACTGGGTTTCCTGGTTCACTGTGAAACTGACTCCTCTCCTGCCCAGCTTGACTGCAGGGATGCTACAGACAACATTATCATACGCAGACTGCAACGCATACCACGTCATGTACGTAGCGCTCCCCAAATGCTGCACAGCTCTGTGAAGCGGGCCTCATGGCGTTTTCATTGAAAGCCCGAGGGCATTTTACTCGAGCTGGTTTAGGGAGTGGTGGCAAAATGACGTTAAAGAGGCATCACCCTTACCTTCCGTTTGATTTGATCTTTCCTATATAGCGTTGGGGCTCTGAACGGCGTCTTTGACCAGATTGATTCGCCGAGACAACTCACCCCGGTCCTGGTGGACTACCTGAAGCAGAGCCACGCAAACGGTAGGTCCAGTGGATTCGGCCCTTTGCTCTTCATCTCGTGTGCTAGAAGACACAGCGCTGCTCTGTGTCTATTAACATCTGTCTCTCCTGACGAGTCTTTCCTGCGCGCTGTCATTTCAGGCTCGAGCTGCGGGTCCAACATCGGTAGCCTCAGCACTTGGCTCGGGCAAAGCTTTGGCAAGTTCTCCATCTATGTGGATTACGAAGACCTGCGCATGCTTAACGAGGGCTTTGGCAACGTGAGTGGCCCGCCGCGCCATTATCCTTTCCCGTGAACCTTTTTGTGTAAGCATGTTGTTCCTACAAACATTGTTGTTGATTTTATCCCCTGCAGTTTGAGGCGCTGGGCAATCTGACCGCTTCTCAGGTCGCTCAACTGACACTGACATCCGGTGCGCTGAACAACGTAGGCCTGATCAGCTTGGTCCTTGACCGCCTGGACGGCGCCAACGCTTTCCAGGACATTGACGGGTTCTTGACAGTTCTCAGCAGGACACCGCAGGTATGATCTCATCACTGAGGTGGCAAGCCTGAAGTAGTGTTATTCTCTGTGTGGCAAAAAAAAAAAAGAAGCCCCCCAGATTGGCTTTCGGGACGCAACGTCTGATGGAAATGTCCCTTTCTGTTTGTCTGTCATTTCCTCTAGGCCTTGGACATCGATCCTCTGGTGAGGGGCATCATGATGAATCGAGCCTTCTCCATCATCAGCCTTCATTTTGAAGACTTTGAAACCTACGACTGGGTTTCCTGGTTCACTGTGAAACTGACTCCTCTCCTGCCCAGCTTGACTGCAGGGATGCTACAGACAGCATTATCATACGCAGACTGCAACGCATACCATGTCATGTACGTAGCGCTCCCCAAATGCTGCACAGCTCTGTGAAGCGGGCCTCATGGCGTTTTCATTGAAAGCCCGAGGGCATTTTACTCGAGCTGGTTTAGGGAGTGGTGGCAAAATGACGTTAAAGAGGCATCACCCTTACCTTCCGTTTGATTTGATCTTTCCTATATAGCGTTGGGGCTCTGAACGGCGTCTTTGACCAGATTGATTCGCCGAGACAACTCACCCCGGTCCTGGTGGACTACCTGAAGCAGAGCCACGCAAACGGTAGGTCCAGTGGATTCGGCCCTTTGCTCTTCATCTCGTGTGCTAGAAGACACAGCGCTGCTCTGTGTCTATCAACATCTGTCTCTCCTGACGAGTCTTTCCTGCGCGCTGTCATTTCAGGCTCGAGCTGCGGGTCCAACATCGGTAGCCTCAGCACTTGGCTCGGGCAAAGCTTTGGCAAGTTCTCCATCTATGTGGATTACGAAGACCTGCGCATGCTTAACGAGGGCTTTGGCAACGTGAGTGGCCCGCAGCGCCATTATCCTTTCCCGTGAACCTTTTTGTGTAAGCATGTTGTTCCTACAAACATTGTTGTTGATTTTATCCCCTGCAGTTTGAGGCGCTGGGCAATCTGACCGCTTCTCAGGTCGCTAAACTGACACTGACATCCGGCGCGCTGAACAACGTAGGCCTGATCAGCTTGGTCCTTGACCGCCTGGACGGCGCCAACGCTTTCCAGGACATTGACGGGTTCTTGACAGTTCTCAGCAGGACACCGCAGGTATGATCTCATCACTGAGGTGGCAAGCCTGAAGTAGTGTTATTCTCTGTGTGGCAAAAAAAAAAAAGAAGCCCCCCAGATTGGCTTTCGGGACGCAACGTCTGATGGAAATGTCCCTTTCTGTTTGTCTGTCATTTCCTCTAGGCCTTGGACATCGATCCTCTGGTGAGGGGCATCATGATGAATCGAGCCTTCTCCATCATCAGCCTTCATTTTGAAGACTTTGAAACCTACGACTGGGTTTCCTGGTTCACTGTGAAACTGACTCCTCTCCTGCCCAGCTTGACTGCAGGGATGCTACAGACAGCATTATCATACGCAGACTGCAACGCATACCACGTCATGTACGTAGCGCTCCCCAAATGCTGCACAGCTCTGTGAAGCGGGCCTCATGGCGTTTTCATTGAAAGCCCGAGGGCATTTTACTCGAGCTGGTTTAGGGAGTGGTGGCAAAATGACGTTAAAGAGGCATCACCCTTACCTTCCGTTTGATTTGATCTTTCCTATATAGCGTTGGGGCTCTGAACGGCGTCTTTGACCAGATTGATTCGCCGAGACAACTCACCCCGGTCCTGGTGGACTACCTGAAGCAGAGCCACGCAAACGGTAGGTCCAGTGGATTCGGCCCTTTGCTCTTCATCTCGTGTGCTAGAAGACACAGCGCTGCTCTGTGTCTATCAACATCTGTCTCTCCTGACGAGTCTTTCCTGCGCGCTGTCATTTCAGGCTCGAGCTGCGGGTCCAACATCGGTAGCCTCAGCACTTGGCTCGGGCAAAGCTTTGGCAAGTTCTCCATCTATGTGGATTACGAAGACCTGCGCATGCTTAACGAGGGCTTTGGCAACGTGAGTGGCCCGCCGCGCCATTATCCTTTCCCGTGAACCTTTTTGTGTAAGCATGTTGTTCCTACAAACATTGTTGTTGATTTTATCCCCTGCAGTTTGAGGCGCTGGGCAATCTGACCGCTTCTCAGGTCGCTCAACTGACACTGACATCCGGCGCGCTGAACAACGTAGGCCTGATCAGCTTGGTCCTTGACCGCCTGGACGGCGCCAACGCTTTCCAGGACATTGACGGGTTCTTGACAGTTCTCAGCAGGACACCGCAGGTATGATCTCATCACTGAGGTGGCAAGCCTGAAGTAGTGTTATTCTCTGTGTGGCAAAAAAAAAAAAGAAGCCCCCCAGATTGGCTTTCGGGACGCAACGTCTGATGGAAATGTCCCTTTCTGTTTGTCTGTCATTTCCTCTAGGCCTTGGACATCGATCCTCTGGTGAGGGGCATCATGATGAATCGAGCCTTCTCCATCATCAGCCTTCATTTTGAAGACTTTGAAACCTACGACTGGGTTTCCTGGTTCACTGTGAAACTGACTCCTCTCCTGCCCAGCTTGACTGCAGGGATGCTACAGACAGCATTATCATACGCAGACTGCAACGCATACCACGTCATGTACGTAGCGCTCCCCAAATGCTGCACAGCTCTGTGAAGCGGGCCTCATGGCGTTTTCATTGAAAGCCCGAGGGCATTTTACTCGAGCTGGTTTAGGGAGTGGTGGCAAAATGACGTTAAAGAGGCATCACCCTTACCTTCCGTTTGATTTGATCTTTCCTATATAGCGTTGGGGCTCTGAACGGCGTCTTTGACCAGATTGATTCGCCGAGACAACTCACCCCGGTCCTGGTGGACTACCTGAAGCAGAGCCACGCAAACGGTAGGTCCAGTGGATTCGGCCCTTTGCTCTTCATCTCGTGTGCTAGAAGACACAGCGCTGCTCTGTGTCTATCAACATCTGTCTCTCCTGACGAGTCTTTCCTGCGCGCTGTCATTTCAGGCTCGAGCTGCGGGTCCAACATCGGTAGCCTCAGCACTTGGCTCGGGCAAAGCTTTGGCAAGTTCTCCATCTATGTGGATTACGAAGACCTGCGCATGCTTAACGAGGGCTTTGGCAACGTGAGTGGCCCGCCGCGCCATTATCCTTTCCCGTGAACCTTTTTGTGTAAGCATGTTGTTCCTACAAACATTGTTGTTGATTTTATCCCCTGCAGTTTGAGGCGCTGGGCAATCTGACCGCTTCTCAGGTCGCTCAACTGACACTGACATCCGGCGCGCTGAACAACGTAGGCCTGATCAGCTTGGTCCTTGACCGCCTGGACGGCGCCAACGCTTTCCAGGACATTGAAGGGTTCTTGACAGTTCTCAGCAGGACACCGCAGGTATGATCTCATCACTGAGGTGGCAAGCCTGAAGTAGTGTTTTTCTCTGTGTGGCAAAAAAAAAAAAGAAGCCCCCCCCAGATTGGCTTTCGGGACGCAACGTCTGATGGAAATGTCCCTTTCTGTTTGTCTGTCATTTCCTCTAGGCCTTGGACATCGATCCTCTGGTGAGGGGCATCATGATGAATCGAGCTTTCTCCATCATCAGCCTTCATTTTGAAGACTTTGAAACCTACGACTGGGTTTCCTGGTTCACTATGAAACTGACTCCTCTCCTGCCCAGCTTGACTGCAGGGATGCTACAGACAACATTATCATACGCAGACTGCAACGCATACCACGTCATGTACGTAGCGCTCCCCAAATGCTGCACAGCTCTGTGAAGCGGGCCTCATGGCGTTTTCATTGAAAGCCCGAGGGCATTTTACTCGAGCTGGTTTAGGGAGTGGTGGCAAAATGACGTTAAAGAGGCATCACCCTTACCTTCCGTTTGATTTGATCTTTCCTATATAGCGTTGGGGCTCTGAACGGCGTCTTTGACCAGATTGATTCGCCGAGACAACTCACCCCGGTCCTGGTGGACTACCTGAAGCAGAGCCACGCAAACGGTAGGTCCAGTGGATTCGGCCCTTTGCTCTTCATCTCGTGTGCTAGAAGACACAGCGCTGCTCTGTGTCTATCAACATCTGTCTCTCCTGACGAGTCTTTCCTGCGCGCTGTCATTTCAGGCTCGAGCTGCGGGTCCAACATCGGTAGCCTCAGCACTTGGCTCGGGCAAAGCTTTGGCAAGTTCTCCATCTATGTGGATTACGAAGACCTGCGCATGCTTAACGAGGGCTTTGGCAACGTGAGTGGCCCGCCGCGCCATTATCCTTTCCCGTGAACCTTTTTGTGTAAGCATGTTGTTCCTACAAACATTGTTGTTGATTTTATCCCCTGCAGTTTGAGGCGCTGGGCAATCTGACCGCTTCTCAGGTCGCTCAACTGACACTGACATCCGGCGCGCTGAACAACGTAGGCCTGATCAGCTTGGTCCTTGACCGCCTGGACGGCGCCAACGCTTTCCAGGACATTGACGGGTTCTTGACAGTTCTCAGCAGGACACCGCAGGTATGATCTCATCACTGAGGTGGCAAGCCTGAAGTAGTGTTATTCTCTGTGTGGCAAAAAAAAAAAAGAAGCCCCCCAGATTGGCTTTCGGGACGCAACGTCTGATGGAAATGTCCCTTTCTGTTTGTCTGTCATTTCCTCTAGGCCTTGGACATCGATCCTCTGGTGAGGGGCATCATGATGAATCGAGCCTTCTCCATCATCAGCCTTCATTTTGAAGACTTTGAAACCTACGACTGGGTTTCCTGGTTCACTGTGAAACTGACTCCTCTCCTGCCCAGCTTGACTGCAGGGATGCTACAGACAGCATTATCATACGCAGACTGCAACGCATACCACGTCATGTACGTAGCGCTCCCCAAATGCTGCACAGCTCTGTGAAGCGGGCCTCATGGCGTTTTCATTGAAAGCCCGAGGGCATTTTACTCGAGCTGGTTTAGGGAGTGGTGGCAAAATGACGTTAAAGAGGCATCACCCTTACCTTCCGTTTGATTTGATCTTTCCTATATAGCGTTGGGGCTCTGAACGGCGTCTTTGACCAGATTGATTCGCCGAGACAACTCACCCCGGTCCTGGTGGACTACCTGAAGCAGAGCCACGCAAACGGTAGGTCCAGTGGATTCGGCCCTTTGCTCTTCATCTCGTGTGCTAGAAGACACAGCGCTGCTCTGTGTCTATCAACATCTGTCTCTCCTGACGAGTCTTTCCTGCGCGCTGTCATTTCAGGCTCGAGCTGCGGGTCCAACATCGGTAGCCTCAGCACTTGGCTCGGGCAAAGCTTTGGCAAGTTCTCCATCTATGTGGATTACGAAGACCTGCGCATGCTTAACGAGGGCTTTGGCAACGTGAGTGGCCCGCCGCGCCATTATCCTTTCCCGTGAACCTTTTTGTGTAAGCATGTTGTTCCTACAAACATTGTTGTTGATTTTATCCCCTGCAGTTTGAGGCGCTGGGCAATCTGACCGCTTCTCAGGTCGCTCAACTGACACTGACATCCGGCGCGCTGAACAACGTAGGCCTGATCAGCTTGGTCCTTGACCGCCTGGACGGCGACAACGCTTTCCAGGACATTGACGGGTTCTTGACAGTTCTCAGCAGGACACCGCAGGTATGATCTCATCACTGAGGTGGCAAGCCTGAAGTAGTGTTATTCTCTGTGTGGCAAAAAAAAAAAAGAAGCCCCCCAGATTGGCTTTCGGGACGCAACGTCTGAAGGAAATGTCCCTTTCTGTTTGTCTGTCATTTCCTCTAGGCCTTGGACATCGATCCTCTGGTGAGGGGCATCATGATGAATCGAGCCTTCTCCATCATCAGCCTTCATTTTGAAGACTTTGAAACCTACGACTGGGTTTCCTGGTTCACTGTGAAACTGACTCCTCTCCTGCCCAGCTTGACTGCAGGGATGCTACAGACAACATTATCATACGCAGACTGCAACGCATACCACGTCATGTACGTAGCGCTTCCCAAATCCTGCTCATTATCGTAGCAACAATATTTGCATTAAAGTATGCAGCGTGTGCCCATTTCATAATTTCAGCAAACATGTATTTAAACACTTTAATCACATAATTACCGATCTGATCAAAGTCTGCATGTGACCAGTTCTACACGGGTGCTATAGTGGGTTTTTCACACAACTTCATGATTGAATTCCGTGACATTATTGACTGTTTTTCTTCTCAGGCCTGATGAACAAACATGTTGTGAATATGATTCCAGGCTGCATCACAAAATGAAAAAGCGTGTTTCATAGCAATATTAATGAAAATTTAAGAGCATTCTTTCTATGTTCTATAGATTTTAAACTATGCTAAAGTGGCATTATCCTTACCTTTCAATTGGTTCTTTCCACTGTAGCAATGGGACCCTGAGCAGCGTCCTTGACCAGAGGACCTCACTGATACAGGAGGAGATCAAAGCTGTTCTGGTGGACTACCTGAAACAAAATAATGTATCGGGTAGGTCTTGTAGAGTGGACATTCTTTATTTGAACGCAGTTAAATGGGTATAAATCTATAGGGAATTATTTTTTACTTTATTCCATTATGTTGATACTGCAGACTCAAATTTGAATTTTTACACTGTTTTTAAAATTGAGATTAAAAAAGTAATATATCAGTAGATCAAATGGGCAATCCAGATTTGTTTTAATATTAGCTGTTTTGCTTTTTGTGTCTTGCCCTTTTACCATTTATGTCAGTATAATTGTTTTTGTATATTACTTATTTCTCATGATAATTTATTTAATATCCAGATTTTAATCCTGTTAATGAAGAATTCTGCAAATATACAGTACTGTGCAAAAGTTTTAGATCGGTAAGATTTTTTATGTTTTTAAAAGAAGTCTCTTCTGCTCACCAAGGCTGCAATTATTTGATAAAAAATAAAATAAAAAACAGTAATATTGTGAAATATTATTACAATTTAAAACAGCTGTTTTCTATGTGAATATACAGTAAAGTGTAATTTATTCCTGTGATCAAATCTGAATTTTCATCATCATTACTCCAGTCTTCAGTGTCACATGATCCTTCAGAAATCATTCTAATATGATGATTTGATGCTCAAAAACATTCATTATTATTTTCAATGTTGAAAACAGTTGTGTACAATTTTTTTTTCAAAATTCTGTGATGAATAGAAAGTTCAAAAGAACAGCGTTTGTTTAAAATAGAATATTTTCTAACATTATAAATGTCTTTACTTTAACTTTTGATCAGTTTAACTCATCCTTGATGAATGAAAGTATTGATTTATTATATTTCTTTCCCCAAAAAATAAAATTTAAATTCTTACTGACCCCAAACTTTTGAAGGGTAGAGTTTAATGTTACAAAAGCTTTAGATTTCAGATAAATGCTGTTCTTTTTTAGTTTCTCTTCATCATAGCATCATGAAATAAAAATGTAAAAAACTGTTTTCAACACTGATAATAATCATAAATGTTTCTTGAGCATCAAATCATCATATTAGAATGATTTTTGAAGGATCATGTGACACTGAAGACTGGAGTAATGATGATGAAAATTCAGCTTTGATCACAGGAATAAATTACACTTCACTATATATTCACATAGAAAACCGCTGTTTTAAATTGTAATAATATTTCACAATATTACTGTTTTTTTGTATTTTTTATCAAATAATTGCAGCCTTGGTGAGCAGAAGAGACTTCTTTTAAAAAAATTAAAAATCTTACCGATCTAAAACTTTTGCACAGTACTGTAGTATAGCTAAAATGGCAACTCTTTACAGCAAGGTCTCATTTGTTAACATTAGTTGATATATTAACTAACTTGAAATAACAATGAGCAATATATTTGTTACAGTATTTATTAATCTGTTAATGTTAGTTAATAAAAACACATTTGTTCATTGTTTGTTCGGTTTATGTCATTCTCTTTCACAAAGAGGATTGTGATGGCTTATTTTAGTTGAATATTTGTTGAAGTATTTTATCAGGTAAACTTAAATGTACCTGTTTATTATATTTTTCTATGTACTATAGGTTGTACTGTTGCCATACCAGTGATGACCACAAATGCTGATTTCATAACCTTGACTGTCCCTACTGATTCCTCAACAACTACAGTTCCTACTGATCTATCAACTAGTGCAGTCCCTGATCCTCTTTCAAGCAAAACTGTTTCTTCTGAGTTTTCAACCTCTGTCTTTAGTAATGATCAGATAAGCATAACTGTTTCCAGTGGTCTCTCAACAATGGAAGATTCGATTGATCAAACAAGCACAGCAGTTCCTAATGGTTTTTCAAGTATCACAGTCCATTCTGATCTATCAAGCACAAATGCCAATAATGGTCCTTCAAGCACTACAGGTCATGCTGATCCATCAAGCACAGATGCCAATAATCCTCCTTTAAGCACCACAGGCCATGCTGATCCATTAAGCACAGATGCCAATAATGGCCCTTCAAGCACTACAGGCCATGCTGAACCATCAAGCCCAGATGCCAATAATGGTCCTTCAAGCACTACAGGCCATGCTGATCCATCAAGCACAGATGCCAATAATGGTCCTTCAAGCACTACAGGCCATGCTGATCCATCAAGCACAGATGCCAATAATGGTCCTTCAAGCACTACAGGCCATGCTGATCCATCAAGCACAAATGCCAATAATGGTCCTTCAAGCATCACAGGCCATGCTGATCCATCAAGCACAAATGCCAATAATGATCCTTCAAGCACTACAGGCCATGCTGATCCATCAAGCACAGATGCCAATAATCCTCCTTCAAGCATCACAGGCCATGCTGATCCATCAAGCACAAATGCCAATAATGGTCCTTCAAGCACTACAGGCCATGCTGATCCATCAAGCACAGATGCCAATAATGGTCCTTCAAGCACTACAGGCCATGCTGATCCATCAAGCACAGATGCCAATAATCCTCCCTTAAGCACCACAGGCCATGCTGATTCATCAAGCACAAATGCCAATAATGGTCCTTCAAGCACTACAGGCCATGTTGATCCATCAAGCACAAATGCCAATAATGGTCCTTCAAGCACTACAGGCCATGCTGATCCATCAAGCCCAGATGCCAATAATCCTCCTTCAAGCATCACAGGCCATGCTGATCCATCAAGCCCAGGTGCCAATAATGGTCCTTCAAGCACTAAAGGACATGCTGATCCATCAAGCACTACAGGCCATGCTGATCCATCAAGCACAGATGCCAATAATGGTCCTTCAAGCACTACAGGCCATGCTGATTCATCAAGCACAAATGCCAATAATGGTCCTTCAAGCACTACAGGCCATGCTGATCCATCAAGCACAAATGCCAATAATGGTCCTTCAAGCACTACAGGCCATGCTGATCCATCAAGCCCAGGTGCCAATAATGGTCCTTCAAGCACTACAGGCTATGCTGATCCATCAAGCACAGATGCCAATAATCCTCCTTCAAGCATCACAGGCCATGCTGATCCATCAAGCACAAATGCCAATAATGGTCCTTCAAGCACTACAGGCCATGCTGATCCATCAAGCACAAATGCCAATAATGGTCCTTCAAGCACTACAGGCCATGCTGATCCATCAAGCACAGATGCCAATAATCCTCCTTCAAGCATCACAGGCCATGCTGATCAATCAAGCACAAATGCCAATAATGGTCCTTCAAGCACTACAGGCCATGCTGATCCATCAAGCACAGATGCCAATAATCCTCCCTTAAGCACCACAGGCCATGCTGATTCATCAAGCACAAATGCCAATAATGGTCCTTCAAGCACTACAGGCCATGTTGATCCATCAAGCACAAATGCCAATAATGGTCCTTCAAGCACTACAGGCCATGCTGATCCATCAAGCCCAGATGCCAATAATCCTCCTTCAAGCATCACAGGCCATGCTGATCCATCAAGCACAAATGCCAATAATGGTCCTTCAAGCACTACAGGCCATGCTGATCCATCAAGCACAGATGCCAATAATCCTCCTTTAAGCACCACAGGCCATGCTGATTCATCAAGCACAAATGCCAATAATGGTCCTTCAAGCACTACAGGCCATGTTGATCCATCAAGCCCAGATGCCAATAATGGCCCTTCAAGCACTACAGGCCATGCTGATCCATCAAGCACAGATGCCAATAATGGTCCTTCAAGCACTACAGGCCATGCTGATCCATCAAGCACAGATGCCAATAATGGTCCTTCAAGCACTACAGGCCATGCTGATCCATCAAGCACAAATGCCAATAATGGTCCTTCAAGCATCACAGGCCATGCTGATCCATCAAGCACAAATGCCAATAATGATCCTTCAAGCACTACAGGCCATGCTGATCCATCAAGCACAGATGCCAATAATCCTCCTTCAAGCATCACAGGCCATGCTGATCCATCAAGCACAAATGCCAATAATGGTCCTTCAAGCACTACAGGCCATGCTGATCCATCAAGCACAGATGCCAATAATGGTCCTTCAAGCACTACAGGCCATGCTGATCCATCAAGCACAGATGCCAATAATCCTCCCTTAAGCACCACAGGCCATGCTGATTCATCAAGCACAAATGCCAATAATGGTCCTTCAAGCACTACAGGCCATGTTGATCCATCAAGCACAAATGCCAATAATGGTCCTTCAAGCACTACAGGCCATGCTGATCCATCAAGCCCAGATGCCAATAATCCTCCTTCAAGCATCACAGGCCATGCTGATCCATCAAGCCCAGGTGCCAATAATGGTCCTTCAAGCACTAAAGGACATGCTGATCCATCAAGCACTACAGGCCATGCTGATCCATCAAGCACAGATGCCAATAATGGTCCTTCAAGCACTACAGGCCATGCTGATTCATCAAGCACAAATGCCAATAATGGTCCTTCAAGCACTACAGGCCATGCTGATCCATCAAGCACAAATGCCAATAATGGTCCTTCAAGCACTACAGGCCATGCTGATCCATCAAGCCCAGGTGCCAATAATGGTCCTTCAAGCACTACAGGCTATGCTGATCCATCAAGCACAGATGCCAATAATCCTCCTTCAAGCATCACAGGCCATGCTGATCCATCAAGCACAAATGCCAATAATGGTCCTTCAAGCACTACAGGCCATGCTGATCCATCAAGCACAGATGCCAATAATCCTCCTTCAAGCATCACAGGCCATGCTGATCCATCAAGCACAAATGCCAATAATGGTCCTTCAAGCACTACAGGCCATGCTGATCCATCAAGCACAGATGCCAATAATCCTCCTTCAAGCATCACAGGCCATGCTGATCAATCAAGCACAAATGCCAATAATGGTCCTTCAAGCACTACAGGCCATGCTGATCCATCAAGCACAGATGCCAATAATCCTCCCTTAAGCACCACAGGCCATGCTGATTCATCAAGCACAAATGCCAATAATGGTCCTTCAAGCACTACAGGCCATGTTGATCCATCAAGCACAAATGCCAATAATGGTCCTTCAAGCACTACAGGCCATGCTGATCCATCAAGCCCAGATGCCAATAATCCTCCTTCAAGCATCACAGGCCATGCTGATCCATCAAGCACAAATGCCAATAATGGTCCTTCAAGCACTACAGGCCATGTTGATCCATCAAGCCCAGATGCCAATAATGGTCCTTCAAGCACTACAGGCCGTGCTGATCCATCCAGCACAGATGCCAATAATCCTCCTTCAAGCATCACAGGCCATGCTGATCCATCAAGCACAAATGCCAATAATGGTCCTTCAAGCACTACAGGCCATGCTGATCCATCAAGCCCAGGTGCCAATAATGGTCCTTCAAGCACTATAGGCCATGCTGATCCATCAAGTACAGATGCCAATAATCCTCCTTCAAGCATCACAGGCCATGCTGATCCATCAAGCACAAATGCCAATAATGGTCCTTCAAGCACTACAGGCCATGCTGATCCATCAAGCACAGATGCCAATAATCCTCCTTCAAGCACCACAGGCCATGCTGATCCATCAAGCACAAATGCCAATAATGGTTCTTCAAGCACTACAGGCCATGCTGATCCATTAAGCACAGATGCCAATAATCCTCCTTTAAGCACCACAGGCCATGCTGATTCATCAAGCACAAATGCCAATAATGGTCCTTCAAGCACTACAGGCCATGTTGATCCATCAAGCACAGATGCCAATAATGGTCCTTCAAGCACTACAGGCCATGCTGATCCATCAAGCCCAGATGCCAATAATGGTCCTTCAAGCACTACAGGCCATGCTGATCCATCCAGCAGAGATGTCAGTAATCCTCCTTTAAGCATCACAGGCCATGCTGATCCATCAAGCACAAATGCCAATAATGGTCCTTCAAGCACTACAGGCCATGTTGATCCATCAAGCCCAGATGCCAATAATGGTCCTTCAAGCACTACAGGCCGTGCTGATCCATCCAGCACAGATGCCAATAATCCTCCTTCAAGCATCACAGGCCATGCTGATCCATCAAGCACAAATGCCAATAATGGTCCTTCAAGCACTACAGGCCATGCTGATCCATCAAGCCCAGGTGCCAATAATGGTCCTTCAAGCACTATAGGCCATGCTGATCCATCAAGTACAGATGCCAATAATCCTCCTTCAAGCATCACAGGCCATGCTGATCCATCAAGCACAAATGCCAATAATGGTCCTTCAAGCACTACAGGCCATGCTGATCCATCAAGCACAGATGCCAATAATCCTCCTTCAAGCACCACAGGCCATGCTGATCCATCAAGCACAAATGCCAATAATGGTTCTTCAAGCACTACAGGCCATGCTGATCCATTAAGCACAGATGCCAATAATCCTCCTTTAAGCACCACAGGCCATGCTGATTCATCAAGCACAAATGCCAATAATGGTCCTTCAAGCACTACAGGCCATGTTGATCCATCAAGCACAGATGCCAATAATGGTCCTTCAAGCACTACAGGCCATGCTGATCCATCAAGCCCAGATGCCAATAATGGTCCTTCAAGCACTACAGGCCATGCTGATCCATCCAGCAGAGATGTCAGTAATCCTCCTTTAAGCATCACAGGCCATGCTGATCCATCAAGCACAAATGCCAATAATGGCCCTTCAAGCACTACAGGCCATGCTGATCCATCAAGCCCTGGTGCCAATAATGGTCCTTCAAGCACTACAGGCCATGCTGATCCATCAAGCACAGATGCCAGTAATGGTCCTTCAAGCACTACAGGCCATGCTGATCCATCAAGCACAGATGCCAATAATGGTCCTTCAACCACCACAGGCCATGCTGATCCATCAAGCCCAGATGCCAATAATGGTCCTTCAAGCACTACAGGCCATGCTGATCCATCAAGCACAGATGCCAATAATCCTCCTTCAAGCATCACAGGCCATGCTGATCCATCAAGCACAAATGCCAATAATGGTCCTTCAAGCACTACAGGCCATGCTGATCCATCAAGCACAGATGCCAATAATCCTCCTTCAAGCATCACAGGCCATGCTGATCCATCAAGCACAAATGCCAATAATGGTCCTTCAAGCACTACAGGCCATGCTGATCCATCAAGCACAGATGCCAATAATCCTCCCTTAAGCACCACAGGCCATGCTGATTCATCAAGCACAAATGCCAATAATGGTCCTTCAAGCACTACAGGCCATGTTGATCCATCAAGCACAAATGCCAATAATGGTCCTTCAAGCACTACAGGCCATGCTGATCCATCAAGCCCAGATGCCAATAATCCTCCTTCAAGCATCACAGGCCATGCTGATCCATCAAGCACAAATGCCAATAATGGTCCTTCAAGCACTACAGGCCATGCTGATCCATCAAGCACAGATGCCAATAATCCTCCTTTAAGCACCACAGGCCATGCTGATTCATCAAGCACAAATGCCAATAATGGTCCTTCAAGCACTACAGGCCATGTTGATCAATCAAGCACAGATGCCAATAATGGTCCTTCAAGCACTACAGGCCATGCTGATCCATCCAGCACAGATGCCAATAATCCTCCTTCAAGCATCACAGGCCATGCTGATCCATCAAGCACAAATGCCAATAATGGTCCTTCAAGCACTACAGGCCATGCTGATCCATCAAGCCCAGGTGCCAATAATGGTCCTTCAAGCACTATAGGCCATGCTGATCCATCAAGCACAGATGCCAATAATCCTCCTTCAAGCATCACAGGCCATGCTGATCCATCAAGCACAAATGCCAATAATGGTCCTTCAAGCACTACAGGCCATGCTGATCCATCAAGCACAGATGCCAATAATCCTCCTTCAAGCATCACAGGCCATGCTGATCCATCAAGCACAAATGCCAATAATGGTTCTTCAAGCACTACAGGCCATGCTGATCCATTAAGCACAGATGCCAATAATCCTCCTTTAAGCACCACAGGCCATGCTGATTCATCAAGCACAAATGCCAATAATGGTCCTTCAAGCACTACAGGCCATGTTGATCCATCAAGCACAGATGCCAATAATGGTCCTTCAAGCACTACAGGCCATGCTGATCCATCAAACCCAGATGCCAATAATGGTCCTTCAAGCACTACAGGCCATGCTGATCCATCCAGCACAGATGTCAATAATCCTCCTTCAAGCATCACAGGCCATGCTGATCCATCAAGCACAAATGCCAATAATGGTCCTTCAAGCACTACAGGCCATGCTGATCCATCAAGCCCAGGTGCCAATAATGGTCCTTCAAGCACTATAGGCCATGCTGATCCATCAAGCACAGATGCCAATAATCCTCCTTCAAGCATCACAGGCCATGCTGATCCATCAAGCACAAATGCCAATAATGGTCCTTCAAGCACTACAGGCCATGCTGATCCATCAAGCACAGATGCCAATAATCCTCCTTCAAGCATCACAGGCCATGCTGATCCATCAAGCACAAATGCCAATAATGGTTCTTCAAGCACTACAGGCCATGCTGATCCATTAAGCACAGATGCCAATAATCCTTCTTTAAGCACCACAGGCCATGCTGATTCATCAAGCACAAATGCCAATAATGGTCCTTCAAGCACTACAGGCCATGTTGATCCATCAAGCACAGATGCCAATAATGGTCCTTCAAGCACTACAGGCCATGCTGATCCATCAAACCCAGATGCCAATAATGGTCCTTCAAGCACTACAGGCCATGCTGATCCATCCAGCACAGATGTCAATAATCCTCCTTCAAGCATCACAGGCCATGCTGATCCATCAAGCACAAATGCCAATAATGGTCCTTCAAGCACTACAGGCCATGCTGATCCATCAAGCCCAGGTGCCAATAATGGTCCTTCAAGCACTATAGGCCATGCTGATCCATCAAGCACAGATGCCAATAATCCTCCTTCAAGCATCACAGGCCATGCTGATCCATCAAGCACAAATGCCAATAATGGTCCTTCAAGCACTACAGGCCATGCTGATCCATCAAGCACAGATGCCAATAATCCTCCTTCAAGCATCACAGGCCATGCTGATCCATCAAGCACAAATGCCAATAATGGTTCTTCAAGCACTACAGGCCATGCTGATCCATTAAGCACAGATGCCAATAATCCTCCTTTAAGCACCACAGGCCATGCTGATTCATCAAGCACAAATGCCAATAATGGTCCTTCAAGCACTACAGGCCATGTTGATCCATCAAGCACAGATGCCAATAATGGTCCTTCAAGCACTACAGGCCATGCTGATCCATCAGGCCCAGATGCCAATAATGGTCCTTCAAGCACTACAGGCCATGCTGATCCATCCAGCAGAGATGTCAGTAATCCTCCTTTAAGCATCACAGGCCATGCTGATCCATCAAGCACAAATGCCAATAATGGTCCTTCAAGCACTACAGGCCATGCTGATCCATCAAGCCCTGGTGCCAATAATGGTCCTTCAAGCACTACAGGCCATGCTGATCCATCAAGCACAGATGCCAGTAATGGTCCTTCAAGCACTACAGGCCATGCTGATCCATCAAGCACAGATGCCAATAATGGTCCTTCAACCACCACAGGCCATGCTGATCCATCAAGCCCAGATGCCAACAATGGCCCTTCAAGCACTACAGGCCATGCTGATCCATCAAGCCCAAATGCCAATAATGGCCCTTCAAGCACTACAGGCCATGCTGATCCATCAAGCACAGATGCCAATAATGGTCCTTCAAGCACTACAGGGCATGCTAATCCATCAAGCACATATGCCAATAATGGTCCTTCAACCACCACAGGCCATGCTGATCCATCAAGCACAGATGCTAATAATGGTCCTTCAAGCACTACAGGCCATGCTGATCCATCAAGCCCAGATGCCAACAATGGCCCTTCAAGCACTACAGGCCATGTTGATCCATCAAGCCCAGATGCCAATAATGGCCCTTCAAGCACTACAGGCCATGCTGATCCATCAAGCACAGATGCCAATAATGGTCCTTCAAGCACTACAGGCCATGCTGATCCATCAAGCCCAGATGCCAATAATGGTCCTTCAAGCACTACAGGCCATGCTGGTCCATCCAGCACAGATGCCAATAATCCTCCTTCAAGCATCACAGGCCATGCTGATCCATCAAGCACAAATGCCAATAATGGTCATTCAAGCACTACAGGCCATGCTGATCCATCAAGCACAGATGCCAATAATGGTCCTTCAAGCACTACAGGCCATGCTGATCCATCAGGCCCAGATGCCAATAATGGTCCTTCAAGCACTAAAGGCCATGCTGATCCAACAGGCCCAGATGCCAATAATGGTCCTTCAAGCACTACAAGGCATGCTGATCCATCAAGCACAGATGCCAATAATCCTCCTTCAAGCATCACAGGCCATGCTGATCCATCAAGTACAAATGCCAATAATGGTGCTTCAAGCACTACAGGCCATGCTGATCCATCAATCACAAATGCCAATAATGGTCCTTCAAGCACTACAGGCCATGCTGATCCATCAAGCCCAGATGCCAATAATGGTCCTTCAAGCACTACAGGCCATGCTGATCCATCAAGCCCAGGTGCCAATAATGGTCCTTCAAGCACAACAGGATATGCTGATCCATCAAGCACAGATGCCAATAATGGTCCTTCAACCACCACAGGCCATGCTGATCCATCAAGCCCAGATGCCAACAATGGCCCTTCAAGCACTACAGGCCATGCTGATCCATCAAGCCCAGATGCCAATAATGGCCCTTCAAGCACTACAGGCCATGCTGATCCATCAAGCACAGATGCCAATAATCCTCCTTCAAGCATCACAGGCCATGCTGATCCATCAAGCACAGATGCCAATAATGGTCCTTCAAGCACTACAGACCATGCTGATCCATCAAGCCCAGATGCCAATAATGGTCCTTCAAGCACTACAGGCCATGCTGATCCATCAAGCACAGATGCCAATAATGGTCCTTCAAGCACTAAAGGCCATGCTGATCTATCAAGCACTACAGGCCATGCTGATCCATCAAGCCCAGATGCCAATAATGGCCCTTCAAGTACTACAGGCCATGCTGATCCATCAAGCACAGATGCCAATAATGGTCCTTCAAGCACTACAGGCCATGCTGATCCATCAAGCACAGATGCTAATAATGGTCCTTCAAGCACTACAGGCCATGCTGATCCATCAAGCCCAGGTGCCAATAATGGTCCTTCAAGCACTACAGGCTATGCTGATCCATCAAGCACAGATGCCAATAATGGTCCTTCAAGCACTACAGGCCATGCTGATGGTCCTGTTACCACTAAAGATTCTTCAGATTCACCAAAGACATCTGTTCTTGTAGGTTTTACAACTGCTGCAGTTCTAACTGATCTTTCAGACACAACTGGTCTTTCAGGCCCTTCAACCTCAGCAGTGCCTACTTATCAATCAAGCACATTTGTTCCTCCTGGTACTATAAACATTACTGTCTTTACTGATCTGTCCAGCACATCTATACCTAATCATCATTCAGATACTACAATATCAACCAGTACATCAATCACAACACCTCCAGCTGACAAGTCAAGTAATGCAATTCATACTGATTTATCAATCACAACTGCTCCTAATGGTCCTTCAAGCACCAAAGACAACATTGATCAATCAAGCACAGCTGCTTCTAATTATTTTTCAAACAATGCACTCCCCACGGATCAAACAAGCACAACTGTTCATACTGGAACCTTGACCACTGCAGTTCCTATTGATCAGTCAAACACAACTGCTCCTAATGGTCCTGCCACCACTAAAGACCCTTCGGATTCATCAAATACATCTGTTCCTGTTGGTTCCACAACTGCTGTAGTTCCTAATGATCAGTCAAGCACAACTGTTCCTTTAGGTCTTTTAAGCAACACAGTTCTTCCCAGTCTGTTAACCACAACAGTTCCTACTGGTCCCACAACTACGTCTGTTCCTGTTGATTCTGCTGCTGCTGCTGCTCTTACAGATCTTTCAAACACAACTGTTCTGACACACCCTACCACCTCAACAATGCCTACTTATCAATCAAGCACAATTATTCCTCCTGGTACCATAAACACCACTGCCTCTACAGATCTGTCAAGCACAGCTGTACCTACTCATCGCTTGGATACTATAATTTCAACCAGTACATCAATCACAACTCCTCCAGCTGGTACTACATTATCTGTAGCAAGTTCAGCTGCTAGTAAGATCACCACATCCATATTATTTGTGAACTCAACACACTCTAAAAGTGTCACCACCTCCACCACATCTTCACTGCCAACCACTCATCTATCAACTAAAGCTTCCACAGGTTCAGCAGTGCCAGGCGAGGGATTCGTTATTCTGCAGATCCGTTTACAGATAACATATATTGATGCTTACAATAATCCTGGTTCAACAGAGTATCAGACTCTGTCCCTCAACATCACTATTGAGGTGATTTAAGAAATATTTTCACTTTTTATATGCTAATATTGAAAAAGTTTTTAATAATTCTGTCCAGAAAAAAATTATAGTGCGTTTAACTTATAACTTAAGTCTATGCGTTTCTGTAGCTGAATCGAGTGTACCAGGAAATTTTTGGGACCAATTTCCTCAGATGCTACGTCAAGAGATTCTGGTATGTTACAAGGCTATTTCTTTCTTTCTTTCTTTCTTTCTTTGTCAAAGAAAGACACAGAAGGACTAAAAAATTTCCACAGGTTGGTTTTATGATGTCTGATGACACTGTACTGTACAACCTCTCTCTTTCACACACACACACACACACACACACACAAAACAATCCAAGGTTTTTATTTAATACCGTGGCTAGACTAACAAATAAACAGACGTCGTCTGAACAAAATACCTCGTTACAGTTTAGTAGTAATGATTTCATGGACTTCTTCACCGAGAAAATTGAAAGCATCAGAACCACAATTGTAAACGTTCAATCTTTGCTCGCGCCTTATAATTCAGCCGCAATTATCACCCCACAAGAACAATTACAATGCTTTACAACTATAGAACAAAAAGAGTTAAATAAACATGTCACTTCATCTAAAACAACAACATGTTTATTAGATCCTATACCAACTAAACTACTGAAAGAAGTGTTACCTATAGTGGAAGAGCCTCTTCTCAATATTATTAACTCATCTTTATCTTTAGGTCATGTTCCAAGAACGTTCAAGCTGGCAGTTATAAAACCTCTTATTAAGAAACCACAATTTGATCCAAATAACCTAGCAAATTACAGACCCATTTCAAATCTTCCATTTATGTCTAAAATACTAGAAAAAGTTGTGTCCGCTCTACTGGGCTCTTTCTTGCTAGAAAAGACATCTATGAAAAATTTCAGTCTGGATTCAGGCCACATCATAGCACTGAAACTGCGCTTGTTAGAATCACAAATGATTTACTTTTAGCTTCGGACCAAGGCCGATTGGTTTCGTCGAAGTTCCGATTACCATTTCGTCTATTTAAATGTAGAAAAATCGATCATAACTCCGGCAAACTATGGAGTGCCTCAGGGATCTGTGTTAGGCCCTCTATTATTCTCAATATATATGCTGCCACTTGGTAATATTATAAGGAAACATGGAATTAGTTTCCATTGTTATGCTGATGACACTCAAATATATATTTCATCACAGCCAGATGAATACGCTAAATTACCCAAATTGACAGATTGTGTTAAAGATATAAAAGATTGGATGACGCTTAATTTTCTTTTATTAAATTCAGACAAGACAGAGGTAATACTTATCGGTTCTAAAAACCGTCCACAAAACCTGTCACAGCACAACTTTAACATAGTAGGATGCCCTGTTACTTTATCCGCTACAGTAAAAGACTTGGGTGTTATATTAGACTGCAACCTGTCTTTTGAAAAGCATATTTCATATGTTACAAAAACAGCCTTTTTCCACCTTAGAAACATTGCTAAGCTACGTAATATGCTATCAGTCTCTGATGCAGAAAAATTAGTTCATGCATTCATGACCTCGAGACTAGATTACTGTAATGCTTTATTAGCTGGTTGTCCTGCATCCTCAATAAACAAGCTACAGTTAGTGCAAAATGCAGCCGCTAGAGTTCTTACTAGATCAAGAAAATATGATCATATAACACCGATTTTATCATCACTTCATTGGTTACCTATAAAGTTCCGTATTAATTACAAGGTATTGCTTCTGACTTATAAAGCTCAAAATGGTTTAGCTCCAGTCTATTTAACGGATCTTCTATCACCCTATAATCCATCGCGCTCTTTAAGATAACTAAATTCGAGGCTTCTGGTCATACCTAGGATATCCAGATCCACCAAAGGAGGGAGAGCATTTTCACATTTAGCTCCGAAGCTCTGGAATAGCCTTCCTGATATTGTTCGTTGCTCAGACTCGCTCTCCCAGTTTAAAACTAGACTAAAGACGCATCTATTCAGCCAGGCATTCATATACATTTTTTATCTTACAGTTACTGTAAATCCGGCCTCTGGTTCATAAACGCCAGAGGAGAACTGGCCCCCGACTAAGCCTGGGTTCTCCCAAGGTTTTTTTTTTCCTCCATTGGGTCACCTGATGAAGTTTTAGGACACCATTAAGTCACTTGATGGAGTTTTTCGGTTCCTTGCCACTGTTGCCTTTGGCTTGCTCAGTTGGGGATATTCAAATTAAATAACCAATCATTAATACCATTGATCAGCCCTACCAAACGTGGATGTCTTTTTTCCAGTAATAAACAAACATTGTTATGTTGTTTTGATTGATACTGTGAAGCTGCTTTGATACAATCTGTATTGTGAAAAGCGCTATATAAATATATTTGACTTGACTTGACTTGACTTGACACATACACACACACACACACACACCCCTACACCTCGAGGTCATGATAAAATGGATTTAGATAAAAGTTTAATTGGAACTATTACTTTGCCACGCTGAAAAGACAGTATCGCGCAGAAACCTTCACTAGCTTATCGGAAACTGTTGTTGGACCGATTGCGCAGGCCTCACAGTTCTAAGCACTTTTCCACGTCAAAGATCATTTTAATAAATATGAACGTTGGATTTGTGACACACACTCTAAGTTCAAATCTGTGCACACACATTTTATTAATGAGGCCCTGAACCCTCAGGACAAGTATCCCAAGGGTAGAAAAGAATTCAAAAAGACTAATATTACCATAGATGCTATTCAGTTTAAGCAGAGT
Source organism: Semotilus atromaculatus (assembly GCA_031834385.1). Classification (NCBI taxonomy): domain Eukaryota; kingdom Metazoa; phylum Chordata; class Actinopteri; order Cypriniformes; family Leuciscidae; genus Semotilus; species Semotilus atromaculatus. The sequence continues at coordinate 7,102,999 of JAULUF010000047.1, forward strand.
TGTATGCGGATGGTATGAGAGGTGTAGTCTTTGGTTCCAGCAGACCTAAATAACGTGGCATTACCTGTGAGGTATGAATTAATAAATTAGGTGCATGATTGAATAAAAAAAAATAAAAAAATATGTCTTTATTCTAGACTTAAACTGATAGTGTCTTAGTCCCGAACGGTGTTAGGAAGGCTATTCCATAGTTAGTTAATAACCTTTGATAACTACCTAATTAACTTTTTTTTTGAGACATGTCATTGGGGAAGGGAAAGTTAATAATGTTCAGGTGATGTTCTGAGATTAAAGGTAATTCAATTTCTATTAGCTTAGTGGGTATAGAACATCCAGCACACATGTTGTTGGTTTTGATGCCATATGTTCTGTTGACATTCTGTTCCTTGTCAATCTGTACTAAATAAATACCTGGGATTGTCTCTATTGCTCTTAAATATGCAGATCTCATAGCTTTCAGATAAAATCACCATCCCAACATTTCACCAGGTTTGTAATGAAAAGCATTTATCAATTAATTGAGACTTAAAGCTCTCTCAGCAGTTTTCTGTCATTTCTTTCCACTTTCATTTTGAGTGCAGCTACAGTTAATGCAGAGCATTATTTTAAACTTTCAATCTATTCACTGACAGAACTGTTTCTTAGTTGCTTTTAAAGGATGTTCACACTTAGCTTCAATTTTTCTATTTCAGCAGTTATTTCTTTTCACCTAGATGTCTCAGCAGAAATTTGAGACATTTTCAAATGAGATTAAATCATGATATCACATTTCAAATTACAACATATTTTTTTGCCAAATCATGCAGCCCTAATTCAATCGTAAAGTAAATAGTAGTCATCTATATCTAGTCATATCTAATGTTTTTATTTATTTTTGTCCTCTAGGCCTGGGTCAGTAGGTGTGGATACAGAACTTATTTTTAAAAACCAGACTGTGCTTCCAAATGCAACAAGTATTCAAGACACTCTTAAAACAGCAATTACTGAATCAAAAGTGTTCCTTGTTTCAGTGATTCCTTCGAGCATCTCTGTTGGTGAGTTCCTCATTTTTCTCGAACTGTTTTTGAAAGTAGATAATGATTTGCTGGAATTGTCTCTTCAGTCTTTGGCTTAAACTTGTTTCCCTATACTTTCAGTGGAACAGCAAGACTCAACTTTGACCACCAGACAAACACCGACATCTCAAAGTGTACCTATGACACAAACATCCTCTGCTGTTGCGCCGGTTCTGTCTAGTATGCTGTTCATGCTTTTGCTTCTGCTATGGAATGAAACACTGCAACTCCAGCATTTTTCTTAATGTCATATTCAAACCTATAATTAATATTATAAAAACTCTATTATCTGGTATTGTGCTACATTACCATTACTCTTGGTTTTATCTTATGGAACAATTGAGACATGCAATAATTAAAAAATCGTCCTTTCAGGCATTTGTTTGGGACGACTGGGGAATTTCAGCGCTTCTTTTGATGATCAATTACAATATCCATAATGTTTGAGTAGATTATTGCTTTTTATTTCCATGGATCTTGCAATGAATTGGAAATAAAAATCTGAAGTGTAATATTACATTTGTTAAATTCTCAGATGCTTTATCTAAAGTGACATAAAAGGTGAGGTATATATATATATTTTTTCATCATTTCATGTATTCCCTGGGAATTGAACCTATGACTGGCTTTGCTATCATTGTGTTTGAGCAACAGGAACACATTGCTGCTGAATATCACTGTTCTTAAATAGATCATGACCATCACCATCACCATTGCTCAGATCGGCCTTGGCCGTTCTGAGGACGACACACCATCCAAGAAATCTCTATCACTGCTTCAACCACTTGGACTCAAGAATCTTTGGTGCTTCTCTTATTACTGAAAAGCTTTATCAGAATTGTTTCTCTCCGCATTAATACTTATTAGCAGCCAGCAGAAAGTCACTTGCGAAGCAGCAAAGTGACCCAACAAAACAAAACATATTTAACTCTTAAGAAATGTATTACAGTTTTTCTCGATTGCTTAAACACGTTTCTTGAAACTATGCCTCGTATTCTCAAAACAGTAAACACAAATCCATAACGTCTCACCCAGTTTCCCAAACAACCTATTTTCAGGTCAAAATGAAGCTCTACACTCAAAACCATTCACTCTTGCTTAAAAACCAAACTTTGCCCTCAGACAAGACACACAAGCCCTCAAAATCACACACACTACAACATAGTCTAACACACTGGTGCAATAAATTCAAAACAACATTTCCAAAACTGGTAAGTTGCTCCCCTTCACAAACCTTTTCACATGATGAACACAAAAGACATAACCAATGGATTTGTACTCTTCTTCTTTTTTTTACTCTCTCCTCTAAAAAATGTTTTATATTTACTTACGAAAGATGTGTGTGACCATCATATGACAGTAAAAGAGCACACACAAACCTTATTCTAATATGGAGTTGTATTGGAATGGTAAAGAGTGTTGGTACGTGACAGGAGGGCCTGTCGGATGCAATATGATGAACAAGTCTAAGAATGTTCCACATATGGTTGAAATACCATCATTGGCCTAGAAAGATCACATTCTGGGACTCAAGACTGTAGTAGTTCCACTGAAGTAGAAAGGATTCCCTCCTTCACTGTCACACTCTGCAGCCACTCTGTGTGACTGTACAACTGCTGGCCTTTTCCTGCAAGAAAATAAACCTCATCAAAGACAATTGGAAATGTTTGTCTCTTATTCAGTGATAGAATTTCTTTGCCACCACACCTCCCTGAAGGTTCTAATGATGGAGGCGACGGTGAAGCACTCAAATCTGGCCTTACTTGTAGCCCGGCCTTCCTCATAGTCATACCATTGACAAAGACATGGTCAACTAAAGTGGCTTGAATTTCATCCGAGACTGCTTGTCTTCTTGTCCTTCCCCTTGCCCTTGCCCTTCCTCCTCCTTCTCCTCCTCCTTCTCCTCCTCCTTCTCCTCCTCCTTCTCCTCCTCCTCCTCCTCCTTCTCCTCCTCCTCCTCCTCCTTCTCCTCCTCCTCCTCCTCCTCCTCCTCCTCCTCCTTCTCCTCCTTCTCCTCCTTCTTCTCCTTCTTCTCCTCCTCCTCCTTCTCCTCCTCCTCCTCCTCCTCCTCCTTCTCCTCCTCCTCCTTCTCCTCCTCCTCCTCCTCCTCCTCCTCCTCCTTCTCCTCCTCCTCCTCCTTCTCCTTCTCCTCCTCCTCCTCCTCCTTCTCCTCCTCCTCCTCCTTCTCCTCCTCCTCCTCCTCCTCCTTCTCCTCCTCCTCCTCCTCCTCCTTCTCCTCCTCCTCCTCCTTCTCCTCCTCCTTCTCCTTCTTCTCCTCCTCCTTCTCCTTCTCCTTCTCCTCCTCCTCCTCCTCTTCCTTTATGTCTTTCTGGATCCATTGTTCCAAAACTCAAACTGATTCGGGCCCTTTTTTCTATTGAAAGATCTGATTGATGTGTGTTAAATTTTGACTCTTAGTGTTTTCACCTGGGTAATTGTGTGCTAACTGAGCTGAAGCTGTGCTGACTTGAGTGAACAATATTGAATACTAGTGCTTTCTAAATGACCACATGGTCTAGGCAATGAGAAATGAAGGGATTTGTGTGTAGAGTTTTGCAGTGACAGTTCAACAATTCTGACTCATGTGTCAAAACAGGGAATAGTGTTTATAGTTTAGTAAAATGGGTGTGCTTTTTGATAAATGGCATTATGGTTTTGAAATTTTAGTTCAAAAGCCTGGTTATAGTGTTTAAGCAATTGAGAAAAACTGTAAAAAAACAAGGACGTATGTCAATTTGATTGGTTACACTCAGCTCTCTACTAAGTATATCCCCTTATTTGTATTAAATCAAGAATTGATCAAAAATAAAAATAAAAACGAGTTTCACTATTCCCTAAACTTTCATTACCACTCTTTAATAGGAAATATTTAATTCTCTATTAAAAATCTCCAGAACAATCATTCACTGAAACGTTGTCACTGAAATGAAATCTCATTTTTAAAATCAATCTCATGCATTCTTAACCCATATGACCTTCTGTTTAACACAAAAGGAGATGTTGGCAGCCGCGATCACTGTTCACGTCAACTGCACTTTTTTTTTTTTTTTGCATATAATTAAATATTGTGCCCAAGATCATCTTTTGTATTACAATGAAGGAAGTCATAAAGGTTTGGAACAATGAGAGTATTGTTTCATTCTAATCTTTATCCAGTAGAAATCCATAAAAAAACATATTTAGCTAAAAAAAAATGAATTACATTTATGCATTGAACATATGCTTTTTTCCAAAGTGACAAAATGTGGAACTTCACAAGCAATGAGTCATAAAATCCAACAATAGCCATAGTACACAATGCCAAGTTTAAGATTGAGCATTACACAAGCTTCTTTTTTTAAAAATAAATACATAGGAGTCATAGTAAATGCCTTTGTTTATGGTTGTGAATTAGATCATTGTTTGCAGAAATGTGTCTCTAGCTGGTTCTTGAAGGCTGTGATGGCCTCTGTAGATCAGTGTGAGGTTGGCAGCTCAATCCATCAGAGAGGAACAGAAGACTGATGGATCAGTGACCCAAAATGAGGGGAGGGAAACCAGAAGAACTTCTGGAATGATACTGGAACCAGTAAAATAAATTGCAGCACAGGGTGAAGTCAGATAGTATATATCTGCTGCTGTTGTGTACACTCATAGAGAATAATGTGTTCGTGTAACGGGCGTGGTTAGGTGATGTGAAGGCCGACTCACAAGATGACTTTTTCACAATTTATTGGCTTCTGTAGAATCCCTCAGCAGTGCAAAACGAAACTCAGAACTTCATGTATTTAAAACACATTACAAATTCTGTCATGAAAATTGCTCTGAGACAGGCAAGTTAAGATCCAATCACAGCTTTTATTATAATATAAAGGGGTAATCCAGAATCGTGGTCGAACAGGTAAGCAATAGGTCAAAGTCCCGGTAGGCAGTCCAAACAAACAAAACATACAAGGCAGGGAACAAGGCAAGCGGGAAATCCAACGACAGGCAGGGAGGGAAAAAGGCAAAATACAGAAACCAGGTAAACACTCAGAGATGCAGTAGACACTAACAAAACTTCACAATGAGTGAGTGAATGAACGTGGAATAAATAGACAGGGACTAACAGGGTGATTAGAAACAGGTGAATGCAATGAGAGAGAAACAAGGTGATGAGACACAGGTGATAATGAGTCCGGGCAGTGCGTGGTGGGAAAGTGATCATAGTCTATTGTGGAACGCCCTCTGGTGGCTGTCGAGGGCACTCCAGCTGGTGATTGTTACAAATACATTACTTGAACAATTACATGAGGTATTTTGCTCAGAGTGCACATTACTCATAGTCCAGAAAATATTAAGCATTAAATGCAACAAATACATAAACACAGTACATGTTTTCTTAAAGAAAATAGCATAACAGCAACGCCCTATGGGATATACGGAAATGTAATATATGACATCGCAAGTGACGCCATCATATATGCTAAATATAAGACAATATATTGCTATCACATATATACATATCTCTAGATATATGTAGATATAGGTTTATAACACATATAAATTGTCCATAATAAATGAGTATATTGACATATATTAATACAATGTATATGATTATTGTTTATATAATATTATATGTTATAGCCATATATTTCACTGATATGTTTAATTTATATATGCCAATTTATGTAAACAACATACATACATTTTACAGGCTTATGGTTTCCTTATTAATTCATTCCTTGTTTTCCTTATTTGAACATCTTGAACTTTTAACAAGTCTACACAATTCACATTTCATTTCAATTTCTATCCCATTTTAGAATTAGCACAATTTTTTATAAATACAATTATTTTTTTCATTTATTATTTTAACTGGCTCATAAAAACAAAACAAATACTAAACAAATCATATTTGCAAACTTAAATTTTATATTTCTCAAATAATCAATAACCATATATAAATATAATCAATTTCTATATGTAAGAAAATACATACAAACACATTAATACATGCATTATGCAGATGCATACAGAATAATAGACAGTTAATATATGTCTCCTACAAAGCAGAGCTGCAAACTGATGTCACTGATGTCAGAAATGAAAAAAATTAAAACGTTCCTTCATAATAATGAAGAAAAGTCATAATATAATCACATCTGTGCTTCCAAAGGCATGTAGAAATACTTTCTGTCTGCATTTCAGGCCACGTATTTAGCATGCGTTCACCTCCACCCCAATATCTTACGTCATTGCCTAATGCCCTATCTTCATAGGCGCGCCAAAATTCAAACGCAATCAAAAGACGGCCAAAGTACGCGCATTCAGAGACCAACGGATGAATGTTCGCCCATGTCGAGTGGAAAGAAGAAACGGATAATGAAAGTTGGAGCATTGTTCTAACATCAAAAAAACTTCAATATTAATAATTTCTTTGACGGACTTGATGATCTGTAGGCTTTATTTAATTGAGTGGAGAGGTGGAATGAAGAAAACGTAAAGGCGGATGGCCGTGGCCGTACGAGGCAACTGTGCATAACGTTGCAGGTAAGTTAATTTCTTATAATTCACACATTGATATTGCACAGAGAATAAATAAGTTAAATAATGCTGAATTGCATGAGCTATTTATAAGCTACTGATCATATCGCGCTAATAATTGAGCAGATATTCACAATGTTTAACTGAAGTAGTTTTTTTTTTATTTCTTTTCTTTTTTTACATTGAAAGTTAACGTTACTATTAATACTGCTTTATTGTGTGCGTTTCATTTTCATGTTGTCATTTTCATGGTCATGTTTAAGAGCTACGAGTAGGCCCAGATTATTAACGTTACACTGCAGTGCATCATTATAAGATATTTAAATGTGTGTTATGTAAAAATAATATTAAGTAAGATTTCAGCTGTCAGACACATGTAGTGGAGAATATAATACAATATTATTCTGATTGGCTTCATCACTCTGTCTCCTCTCCACCAGTAAGCTGGTGTGTGGTGGGCGTACTGGCGCAATATGGCTGCCGTCGCATCATCCAGGTGATGCTGCACATTGGTGGTGGTTGAGGAGATTCCCCCCTACCATATGTGAAGCGCTTCGAGTACCTTGAAAAGCGCTATATAAATGTAATGAATTATTATTATTATTATTATTATTATTATTTGCCTTTAGAGTCTAGAACTAATACAATAATACTCAAGTAAAGTAAAAATGCCAATGTAAACTTGCAGGATATTAAATCACTGTCAGTATGTGTGCTAATATTTTGAACACTGTCCCCCATCATGACATCAATACTTTTGTGGGTGCATAAGCACTATGTGGTCAGCCCTAGTTGTATCTTTTGTTTAAATACATTTTGTATTCCCCTTTCCCCCCCCCATAGAGAGACAGTCCACCCTAGGACACAACATCGGTCCAGTCCAAAACTTCTGAGCAAAAGAAAATGCAGGCCAAACCTTAGGCTTGTTGAAGAGGAGACCAGTAATGATGGACCATCTAGCCCCAAAAGGTCACAAAATTATTTTTTTTACTGAGACCCAAAACTAGCATCTGCATTGCTAATGTAAAAAAAAGAAAAATGTCTACCCACTATAACGTTGTTGCTTCAGGATAAAATAAAACAAAATCACAATTACTTATAACTTTGCAAATTGATTACTACATTTAGAAATTAAATACTTTAAATACTTAAAATGAATCACCCAAAATTAGGAGTACCTAATTATCTACATTAGTCTATCTCGACAGGATTAGTCATTTTTCACAGCCATATACAAGCAGTCTGTCAGAGTTGTTTATGTTGCTTTGCCTGTTTTTACTTATGTTATAAAGCTTATATACAAGTCTTTATCTGTTTACCTGTTTTAATGCCGTCTGCTATTATCCACTCTGCTATTTTTTTCGAGCTTACTGTTTTGGGCAAGCTGATCTTCATTTTCTGCTAAAGAAATTTAAAATACTGATACTGAAACTTTAACTGTTTTGGTTCCTAGAAATGCCCACACTCCTTGGTACAATGGGCAAGCTGGGGAAATGTCTTGAAGCGAAGGATCAGAGCCCACAGGAACAACTGGCATCACCTTCCAGCACAGGACACTGGCTATGCTGTTTTTCCAAACCACTACTGCAAGTTATGACAGTAAAGACTTATTAAAAACAAATTCAAATACCAATAAAACAATTTGTCTTTTTTACAGATGCAGTGATCCAGAAATTTCCTGGAACCACCAGGGGCCAACTAGGGGTAGCTATTATTCAAAAGGTCATCCAAAAAGACTCAACAAACGTAAAAAATGAAAAGGCTGTATCATATACCTGTTGGTGGATTTTCCTTTTCTGGGCTTGTTTTATGTTTTGTTGTAATATTGTATTTGTATATAATAGTGATGGGAAGTCCGGGTATTTTCCACGAATCGGTTCTTTCGGACAGTTTGTTTCAATTCACCGATTCAAACAAACGGTTCACCAGTTCTTTTACGTCCTCACGTAATGACGTTAATTCTACTATCCCGGCGGATAAAAATAAATTCAGATAAAGGCATTTGTAATTACCCTAGAAATCTAGATGCACCCTAGCGGCAGCAAAATTTTTTTTGCAGCCAGTTACGTCTAGCAACTCTTCGTTGACTTGCGAGCTGGAAAAACCAAACTCTAGTCAGGCCAATCACATCGTGTATAGAGTCGGTGTGTGGGCTTAACATAATGACGACAGAGTTGCAATGGTTCCACCTCCACGTTCGGTTCAGAGACGGGGCTGTCACGCAAGCTCAGTATCTCCAGCTCATCAGTTCTCTGTATCGAACGTGTCCAAAAGAAACAGTTTTCGGTTCTGTAGTGGTAATTGAGAACCGCTGTATCTGTACGTTCGGTAATGCGCGCATGCTCAGTATCAGCTGCTCGTGCTCATCACTTCTCTCAGCACTTGTCTCAGTTCAGTGAACTGTTGGAGTTACTGGAGTTACGTATTCTCCAGGATATTGTTTATTTCGAGTCAGAGGTGTCTGAAAGTGAGTAGTTGTGGATCAGCTCTGATGCAAGACGCGAACTGTTTCGAACGATTCAGTCCGATTTGGTGTACTGGTTCAACCGGTTCAAAAGAACGATTCGTTCCAGAACCGGACATCACTAGTATATAATATAGTTATGTTTTCAATGTTCAGTAGTTTTCTGATTGTGCACAGCTGTTGTGTAAACAAAAGTGTTTTAATAAAGTTTTAATGTTTTAACTGTTTTACTGTATTACTTCTTTTTTGCTAACTGCACTGTTTAACATTTAAGGCTTAGGCATGTCATGTGCATTGCATTGCAAGTGTGTAAGTACACGTCCATAACCTATATTTAAAAATATGTAAGAAATTAATGAAAGCATGTTTTTCACATTTGTTTAGTTTACATCATACATCAATGCAAAATATATTGCAATTAATATGCATAATATAAGAACATAACATATTCAAAATATATGTGCACACAATGTTTTTGTATATGCCATTTATATATTCCAAATACATTAATATGTTATATAAAAACATATTAGGGACATATATATATGTCACATGTATGTAAGCAATATACTATGCATATATGTGTAGTTTGTATATTGAACATTTATTCAAATATATATATGTCTTGTATATTGATAATTATGTGACACATATATAAAAACATATATAAAATATATGGGCTAGTTTTATGTCAATATATGAAATTGTTCCATTTTCAAATAGGTTTTATATATGGGCAGATATATATGTACATATATGTTTTCACTTTCTATGTGGATATATTTAATATATGTATATTTCATATACGTACATATATTACATTTCCGTATGGGGAATAAAAAGTTAGTGTGGGGTAACAGAAACAACGAAAATTACATTAATAAACAAAAAGGCATACCTGTAGAACACAATGCACATTAATTGCCTTCTGGCTTCCTCTTTTACTGTACCTCTGCTTCTTAAACATTCAAAATACAGCGTTTACTCTCCACAAAAGGGACGCTATAAAATCTCAGACGAGCTACATTGTTCACATGGTTTACCGTGGTAAAATGGCAGCTAGAAAGTAAATCTGAAAACACTGCTAAAACTTGTTTTAGCGGTCAAACTAACAAGACTGCTACGTAGCATTATTGTATTAACATCAGACAATATGCGTTGACAGTTATAACTTAAATGACTCAATTTCTGAAGAAAACAGTACATTAGCCCAGCAGCACATTTTCACGCAACTTACCCTCAGCAGTGCAAAACGAGACTGAGGGAGACGGAGCACTTCGGAAGCTTAGGAGGAACAGAAGGGATAGTGTGCAGGAAGGGTCATTTCCACAGGAAACATTCGCAAAAATTAAGATAAATAAAAATAACTCAATGAGATAAAATTCACAGATATTCAATAAAATCATTAAATGATAAATAAAGTTCACAGATGTTAATTTGAAAATCAAAATTATTACAGTTTTTTACAATCGCTATGACAATTTTTTCAATACTTTTAACAGATTTCCTAAACTCTTAACGCACCAACACACCTACAACACACAATTGGCATAACAGCTAATTTCATGCTCAAAATCACACATTGTAAACTAAACTCCAACACTATTTTCAAAATACAATAATACACTAGCAACAATACACTATGTTTACCAAAACACTGCAAACATGTCTCAAAATCAAATAATTTTTCAAAACACTAACATATGTTCTTGTCCAACAGGAAGATTTAGTCAATGATAACACAACGTCATAGAAACACTAACATCATGCTGACAATGGTAATTGTTACATAGAGATAGAAATAAGAATAAAAAATAAAAATTTACTTCAGTAATACAATGTTGTCAGTATGATGGTGGTGATGATGGTAATAAATAATACTGTAAATGGTTACTTTGCTTATGCATACACACACATACACACACACACACTCACACCCACCCACACACACCTATACATTTACACACTTTTATTTCACTTCTGGAATTATGGAATTACTGGATTGTTCGTTACTGCACTATTTAGCTCTGTATGTCTGTTAAAAAAAAAAAAAACAAAGAAAGAAAAGAAACACTAACATCAGATGGGATTGCAGAAACTGCATTATGTTACATTATCAGCTGAGATATATTGTTTTTGAACTTATATCATTGCAGAAGCATAGGTTTTTATACTGTATTTAAGGTTTGGAATATTGTTTTTGCTATTGTGGGATGGTGTGTGTTAACATTTGTAAATACTACAAAAACAATCCATAATTTTGTTGGGAGGTATAGCTTGTCTGTTAAGAAAATGCAAGCATTGTGGAAATGTGTTCACTGACTGCATATTGCATGAAAACGACATGAAATGTGTGAATGGTATGGCCACAAAAGACCGATGCTGTGCTAACTGTGTTTAGAGTCTTGAAAATGTGACAACTGATTGGACAAACGCTTGTTAGCGACTGAAAAAAACTGTATATGTGTCAGGTCTGCCCTTATACAACAGACAGTATATTGTATTGATCATAGATTGTGTTTTGCACTGCAGTTTCTTTTGAAGCCTCTCTACATTTTTGTTTTGTTGGGTTTATGTCTTTTGCTGCAGAAATTCAATAAAAAAAGACCCATCTCAGAGTGCTTTATAGTGTACGGTTACAGTATACCATATGGTCATGAGATTGACAGAACCTCAACACCTGATCGTGTGTTTCCTAGATGGGAATCAGTGATTTATATATTTGCATAATTCAATCAGCTGTTTCTCAGTAACAATAGAATAAAATACAGGGGATATATTTGTGTTTCAATTCACAATATAAACAGCTGTTTACCTTGACTTTAGCCTGTAAGGTTAGGTTATGAACATGGTGTTATCTGTTCTGACATACAGTGTTAAAGCATTGGTAAATTTGGCAGTAAAAATCCATTGTTTTGGTCTTGTTTGAGCTTGTGTGTAAAAGAAGTTCAAGCATTTTAAATTTGTGTTAATTGTATGCATTTTGTGTCAAAGCAACACGAAATGTGTTAATAGTATAGCTTACACAGTCAGATGTAGTGCTAACTGTGTTAAGAGTTTTGCAAAATTGTTAAAAGTATTGAAAAATCTGTCATAGCAATCGTAAAAAACTGTAAAGTGCATTTTTAACTACATTACATTTGCACGGCGCTGTGCTTCTCGTCCGGTGTGCGACCCACTTTACCCTGAAAGTTCACCTCAAAAACGCATCGAAACTGCAAACACAAGATTTTTGTGGAACGTCAATGGGGAATAAAGACTAACAAGACAGATAAAAACATTGAACACTACACAACCAGTATTTTTTTTCATTTAGGTGACTTTTTTTCCATAGTGACAGGAGGTGCCGGATCCAATAAGAAAAGGTTCCGGATCCAATGTCAGAGGTGCCGGTACATGTTCTGGCGTGTTCCGGCTCAAATTAAACCCTGCAGATGTCTATTTCATGTTGTGATGTTGGGATGCTAGCTGCTGTCTCACGTCACTGATGTCAGATAAATCCCATCAAATTTATCCCATAAATCCCATAAATCCCATCTTTCACCTAGATATCATCATATAGAGACTGTGTCTGTTCTCCGAATTAGGGAATACAAACTAACCCTAACTTCCAAACCAATCTAAGGGTAAAAATTTTGTTGATGTTCAACAAATAAAAAACAGATATACAAATGAACAAATGATAAAGTTCGGGATGCTGAATATTCCATCCATTACTTCAAAAGAAGAAGAAGAAGAATTTTTATTTATATAGCGCTTTACATTTTGACGTCATACATGCCAGCTGACTTCCTTTATGGAGGAGCACAACTTATTTGATATTTTTCAGTCTGGTTTCCGGAAAATGCACTCCACTGAAACAGCTCTTATCAAAGTCTCTAGTGATGTGATGATGGCAGCGGACACTGGCCGTTACACTGTACTTGTACTCCTCGACTTCACTTCTGCCTTTGACACGGTAGATCACAGTATACTGATCAAATGGCTTCATAATGAGATGGGACTATCTGGAACTGTCCTCCAGTGGTTCTCTTTCTATATTCAAGACAGAACCTTTAATGTTTCTATAAACAATGTACAGTCAGATGTGACCAATTTGTCCTGCGTAGTGGCACAAGGGTCAGTTTTGGGCCCCATTTTGTTTTTACTGTACATTTTGCCACTTGGTCATATTATGGGTAGTTTTAATGATGTTTTATTAACAAAGTTCGGTTCAGTTAATTAACACGAGTGGAGTCCACTCAGCAATCAATGATAAGAGGTGTATATATAGATTCAGCAATCTCACCTCAATCCATTGACAGTTTAGCAGCATCTTGGTTCGCCGTTCTGCTACCATGTCGCAACGCAATAGTTCTGACGAAGAAACAAACATCCCCAGGGACCAGCCTTTGCATTCCGCTGGCCTCAGGACCATTCCTCCTACGCCAGACATCGCACCTGAGCCCCAGGCTTCTTCTTTGTGAGGCCGCACGCCTGCCCGAACAGCCTCGCGCTCGCCAAGACGTCGAGGCCAGTCACAAGATCCGGCTCGCTTCACCCATCAAGCCGCAGCAACAGGCCGTCAGCGAGCCTGGGCTGCGCCCCAGATTCCGCCACGGCAGGTCCACGCTCACCTCCACACGAGGTCCAGGCCTTCACCTCTGCGGTCGCAGTGCCGTATGTAGCCGGGCTCAGCGGCCTCTACACAGCCTCTCAGTTTTATACTCCCGCTGTCCATAAGCCCTTTTCCTTTTCAGTAGCCCCCAGTTCCAGTCGCAGACAGTAGCGCGAAACAATCGTCGCTAGCAACACAGGCCCAACCATTTCATCAGCCTTTCCCAACAGGTTACATTTACAACCCCGCCCACATCCAGTGGCCTGCAGCTCCAGTAGCTCAATCAAGCGCGAGCCCGCCTCCGCTTGCAGCAGAAGCCCACACTTCATACTACCATCCTTCCTTTCCTTCCTATCCTCAACTAACTTTTTATTCTAAGCCACAGCGGGTAATCCAAGCTTGAGGCGGACGCCGACGTTCGCAGCCCCGGCTCATACTAGCTCTCTCATTGAAACTAACTTCTCTCTTTACAGCAACACCGATACCTGTTCCGTCCAACGCCGTCGCTATGTCCCAAAGCATCTGTGCAAAGATCCTCTCAGGTGCGAATGTAGACCTCTCTTCTCTCTCTGCTCCCTGCAGCCGAACCAGACCGCCAAAGCGATTGTGGGGATTTCTCCATTACGCTGAAACACAAGCACACGCTCATCCCGCGTTCTTTCAATATCCGAATTTTCTATTTTTCCCATTTCATTGAAATTCCCCCACAGGCGGCGCGAAATTAATGATTATCTGGGAATCATAGCCGAGCTCACGCTGTCCTATGAGGGCACTTCTACACGTAACAAACTTTTCAGCCAAAAGTGGCGTGCGAGTCACACAGTAAAAAAAAAAATTATTGCTTTATTTGAGCTTTACCCTCTCATAGTAGCCGCTTTCCAAGGGGGAAAGAATGGGCCGCTAGTAGCATTTTAGTGCATTGCGACAACGACGCAACAGTGCATTGCATTAACAAAGGTCGTTCCCATTCACCTGCTATGACGCCACTCCTAAGGCGTCTCACCTGGATTTCACCTCGTGACCAATTCATCATAATTGCTGAACACGTCCCTGGGTCAGAAAACCAAATCGCCGACTCAGTCTCGTTTTCTGTTTCAGAAATTCAGGATGCTGGCGCCAGAAGCGGATCAAGCTCAGCTATTCAAACTAATATTCCCGTAACCCACCCATTAAAACCCCCTCCTCAACGCATCGCTCAAAACTATCCTACAAGCAGTATCTCCCAGGACCCTTCAATCCTATGTGGAGAAGTTCCAAAGCATTCCATGTCTTCTATAACATGCTGTTCCCTGATTTTTTTCTCTTCTTTCAGTCACCTCATTAATTTCTTACCTTTATAGCATTAAGGGCCTACAAGTCGGATCCATCAAAGGTTACTTGAGCGGCATCCAGTTTTTCACAAGTTGATGTACGGCGCTCCGTCCCCCGAGATAAACAAATCACAAACCTCCCTGCTGATCAAGGGATTCAAAGATCCCAGCCCACCCATCCCGATGCCAGACAACCTATAACGCTAATGCTACAAATGTATTCACACCCTCTGCACAAGCTACCAGCCCCTCAATACCGCCCGTATACTCGACGCTGTTCACCCTAGTTTTGTTTTCTTAGATGCTCGGAGATGCTTTCTTAGATGCTATCACCTCCAAATGTGACCCAAAAAATCCACCCCACCATCTCAGACTTGTCAGTACTAGATGGTGAAACAATCTCATAATCGATCAAGTAAGACTAAAAAAAAAATAATAACTTTCCGGTAGAGCACTTACGTTTTCTCTTTCGTCCAGCGACGCAGTGTGAGAAAATCTCCCGGTTGTGTACTCATTTTTCTCTTTTCTTGTTCCCTCCTTCTGTCCAGCAAGCTTTAGTCCCACAGCGGACGCAGTGAGAACTTTCCCGGGAGAGCACTTACGTTTTCTCTTTCGTTCAGCGACGTAGTGTGAGAAAATCTCCCGGGTGAGTACTCATTCCTTTTTCCCGTTTCCTCTTTCTGTCCAGCGAGCATCGGTCTCACAGCGGACACACTGAGAACTTTCCCGGTAGAGTACTTAAGTTTTTTCTTTCGTCCAGTGACGCAGTGTGAGAAAATCTCCTGGGTGGGTACTCATTTTTTCTCTTTTCCTATTTCCTCTTTCTGTCCAGCGAGCATTGGTCTCACAGGGGACACAGTGAGAACTTTCCCGGTAATGCACTTACGTTTTCTCTTTCGTCCAGCGACGCAGTGTGAGAAATCTCCCGGGTGAGTACTCATTTTCCTTTTTCCCGTTTCCTCTTTCTGTCCAGCGAGCATCGGTCTCACAGCGGACACAGTGAGAACTTTCCCGGTAATGCACTTACGTTTTCTCTTTCGTCCAGCGACGCAGTGTGAGAAATCTCCCGGGTGAGTACTCATTTTCCTTTTCCCGTTTCCTCTTTCTGTCCAGCGAGCATCGGTCTCACAGCGGACACAGTGAGAACTTTCCCGGTAATACACTTATGTTTTCTCTTTCGTTCAGCGACGTAGTGTGAGAAAATCTCCCGGGTGAGTACTCATTCCTTTTTACCGTTTCCTCTTTCTGTCCAGCGAGCATCGGTCTCACAGGGGACACAGTGAGAACTTTCCCGGTAATGCACTTACGTTTTCTCTTTCGTCCAGCGACGCAGTGTGAGAAATCTCCCGGGTGAGTACTCATTTTCCTTTTTCCCGTTTCCTCTTTCTGTCCAGCGAGCATCGGTCTCACAGCGGACACAGTGAGAACTTTCCCGGTAATACACTTATGTTTTCTCTTTCGTTCAGCGACGTAGTGTGAGAAAATCTCCCGGGTGAGTACTCATTTCTTTTTACCGTTTCCTCTTTCTGTCTAGCGAGCATTGATCTCACAGTGGACGCAGCGTGAGAAAATCTCCCGGATGAGTACTCATTTTCCTCTTTTTCTGGTTTCTCTTTCTGTCCAGCGAGCATTGGTCTCACAGCGGATGCAGCAAGAACTTCCCGCAAACACTGGTCTCACAGCGGACGCAACAAGAACCTTCCAGTTAGCATAGATCGCATTGTCACTCAACCGTCGGTGGGTAAGGCCCAACGGCCACGAGCTGCCCTCCTGGTTGAGCATCCAGGCCCCTTCTTGAAATGCTAGCCCGCCAACTCTGCACTCATTTGGGGGGGTCTTTAGTCCGGAGGCTGTCCTCTGCTCTTTAGCCTTGTGGGGGGAGTACTCTGGGTTTGGGCCAAACTCCGAGCTCGGAACCCTCCCCCCGGACAGCACGCCAAATACGCATTAAACCTTATCCACTCTGATTGTATGTAAGTGTGAACTCGCGAAAGGATGTATCGTATCATCTCTATGCTGATGATGTCCAGTTGTATTGTTCTTTCAATGATGCTGAGTTCCATCGATTGTCACTGTTCTTAGAGTGTGTGTCCTCTATCAAAGACTGGCTGGCCACTAACTTTTTGCAGATAAATGCAAGTAAGACTGAAACATTGATCTTTGCTCCAGACCACAAGATCCCGGTGATCAAACAGCACCTTGGCTCTCTTGGCTCCTCTGTCAAATCCAGCCTCAGAAACCTGGGGGTTGTGTTTGGCCAGGCCATGTCTTTGGAGATACACTCAAAACAACTTGTCCGAAACTGCTTTTATCACCTCAGGAATATCTCTAAAATACGCAAAATGTTGTCAAAGAAAGATCTGTAAATTATTATTCATGCTTTCATGTCAACTAGACTTGTTTATTGCAACTCTGTGTTTACCTTCTTGAATAAGTCTGCTCTGAACAAACTGCAAATGGTCCAAAATTCTGCTGCTAGACTTCTAACTTGTGCCCCCAGGTCGTCTCATATCACTCCCGTTTTGTTGAATCTCCACTGGCTACCTGTAAAATCTAGGATTGATTTTAAGATTTTAGTGCTGACTTACAAGGCCTTAAATAGTCAGGCCCCACAGTACATCACGGACCTTTTGAGTCCGCACTCCTCTAGCCGCACTCTTCGGTTTTCTGGCCAGAACCTACTTATGGTCCCCAAGACTCGTTATAAGACCCGAGGGGACCTGTCTTTTCAGTCTGTTGCCCCCAGTCTGTGAAACGCCCTGCCCCTGTCTCTGCGTCTGGCTGACTCTGTTGATTCTTTTAAAAAAGATCTGAAGATTTTGGTTGATGGGTTTTAACTAGTGTCACTTTGATTTTACATATGTACTGTATATACATTTTTATATTGTTTATATAAGGTTTTGTTTTTACCTTTCTCGTGTACAGCACTTTGTGATTTTTTTTCTGTGAAAAGCGCTTTAGAAATAAACTTTACTTACTTACTTTACTTACATTGTACATTACAATACATTTAGACACCCGCACACACATTACAGTCACATAGGATACACATAGTCACATTATACAAAATACATGTTAAATAGATATGTTTTTAACTGAGTCTTGAATGTAGCCACATATGAGATATTTTGTAGTGTAAGGGGTAGCGAATTCCATAATTTTGGAGCATTAACACTAAAGGACCTTTCACCCTACAGTAGACAACCGGAAACGAGGGATGGACAATAAACCAAGTTCAGCTGATCTATGGGACTGGGCAGGTCGATAAGTGTAAAGTAGATCAGACAGATATGGGGGTGCAAGACCGTTTAATGCCTTAAATGTTAGAAGCAATACCTTAAAGTGGAGACGTGATGCCACGGGTAGCCAGTGGAGGTCATAAAGCAGAGAAGTAATGAAGCAGAACGCCTCGTGGAGGGGAGACTCTTGCTGATGAGTTTTGAACATACTGTAATCTTGCGATACGTTTTTTTGGCAGACCAAGAAATAAAGCATTGCAATAATCCAGACGTGATGTGATTAATGCTTGAAATAAGGTTTCAGCATCAGCTAAAGTGAGAGAAGATCGTAGACGAGCAATATTACATGGACGGAAGATGGAAGAAATAGTTTTTAACAAGAAAAGAAATATGAGAGCCAAAGATAGAGTTGAGTCGAATAAGTCAAGTCAAGTCAAATATATTTATATAGTGCTTTTCACAATATAGATTGTATCAAAGCAGCTTCACAGTATCAATAATATGATATATTAATAAGACACCAAGGTTAAGAATCAAGGATGAAGGCTTAACATGGTTGCCATCATTATCAAAGGACTGGCCCATCCTTTTGACTGAGGCAGCAGAGCCAATCACTAATATCTCAGTTTTTGTTAGTTAATTTGAGAAAATTAAGTGGCATCCAGTGCTTGATGTCCCTGATACATGCAGTGAATGAGTCAGGCAGGGATGGCCTATCGGAGCTGGTGGTAAGATAGATTTGAATGTCATCAGCATAGCAATGGAATTGAAGTCCATGTCTGCGTATGATGTCACCAAGTGGATATTTATAGATGATAAACAGTAGTGGGCCAAGAACCGAACCTTGAGGAGCACCCTGTGTGAGTGAATCAGTGGTAGATCTAAACCCTTGTATGCTGATATAATATTTTGTGTCACTGATGTAGGAAATGAGCCAGGAAAGAGTGGAACCAGTGATACCGATATCAGAAAGCCGAGAGATCAGTATTTCATGGCAGACTGTGTCAAAAGTGGCGCTTAGATCGAGAAGCATCAAGATGTTTATCAACCCTAAATCCATGGATAAAAGAATGTCATTAACCACCTGAAGAAGGGCAGTTTCAGTGCTGTGTGAGTGGTGAAATCCTGACTGAAAAGGTTCAAAGAGACCATTAACATTCAAATATGATCACAATTAAGAAGCAACAACAAAAAAGATTTTGCTTAAAAATTTTAAATTGGATATTGGTCTGTAATTGTCCATGTTTAGATGGTCAAGGCCTGTTTTTTTAAGAATGGGGGTTACCGCAGTCGTTTCTAATTCTGCTGGGACAATGGCGGAAGCCAAGCTACAGTTTATCATAATGCATTATGAAGGGTGCGACCTCGGGCACACACATCTAAAGCAAAACAGTAGGTGTAGGATCAAGCCTGGCAGAATGTGGAATTTGACTTCACAATTAAATCACTTATGGCAGCAGGAGTAGTCCGAATAAAAGCAGAAAGAGAGTTTGATGAGATGAGTTATCAAATAACATTAAATTTGACTTTGAGTCAATTTGTCTGAGAAGGATTGAGAAAACCTATTCACAAGCACCACAGAGCCTGAAATAACATGTTGAGGTGGATTTGTGAGTTTGTTAACCATAGCAAAGAGTGATTTGGGCCTGCATGTGGAATTCCAAATGGTAGAGGAGAAATAAGAGGATCTTGCATTATTAAGAGCTGTACGGTACTTGAACAAATGTTCCTAAGCCACGGAGTGCACGATAAGTCCAGTTCTCTGTATAGTCTTTCTAGGCGGCGACCCTCAGTTTTCGTCATTCGTAGTTCAGGAGTGAACCAGAGTGAGGTATGAGTCGATGGAACGAGTTTAGTTTTAACAGGAGTATGCATCTCAAGTGTTTGAGACAAAGCAGTATTGTAGATGGAGCAGATTTCTGATGGACAGTTAGATAGTAGACATTCTGACAAGGTAGAAGCCCTTTTGAAACAGAGAAAGAAGTTGGATTCACAGAAGTGATTTTACGATAAGTCAGCATTTTCTTCAGTGGAGATATAGATTGTCACGATTCCTGTCTTGTGTTCCCCTTGTCTTGTGTGGACTTTTGTTACTTCCTGTTTTGTGCCATGTGTTTGTAGTCATTTGTAGTTTTTCCTGTTGATTAGTTTATGATTGTTCCCAGGTGTATCTTGTTTCCTCATTACTTAATTAAGCTTGTTTGTTCCTGTGTATTTATAGCCCGTGTTTCACTTGTTACTCTGTCAGTTGTTATACATGTAATGGTTGCTTTCGTTCCTCGTGGTTTTGTTCCTTTGTTCTGTTTTATCTGTTGTTACTTTATTAAATCCTGCATTTAGATCCTCGCCTTCGCCTGCGTTCCTCAGCCCGTTACAGAACAACTGACCAAAATATGGATCTAACAGGAAAAACTACAAATGACTACAAACACATGGCACAAAATAGGAAGTAACAAAAGTCCACACAAGACAGGAATCGTGACATAGATATTGGAAAGCTACAATTGAAGTTTATGAGTTTGTGATCTGAGAAAGCAAAATCAGAGCCACTAACAAGAATATTATTTAAGCCAGATGTCCATATGATATCCTGTATATGACCTCTGGAGTGAGTAGCAAAAGTGACATGTTGAGTTAAGTTGAAACAGACATAACATACATAAACAGACATAAATTCTTTGCATTGTGCAGTGTTTTCATGTATATAATAATCACCAAGAAAAATAACAGATGGATGACTACTAGGGCTGGGTAATAAATATCGATTTCTCGATATTAATCGATTCAAATTTTTACGAACCAATATCGATTCTTAAATCTCAAGAATCGATTAGTCATCCTGTTTCATTTGAATGAATGGAACACTGTAGCACACATCCAAAAACTCGCAATAATCTTTGTCCTTTGTTACTATTGATATGAAACAAAGTCTCAATTTTCAAATTACGTCCATTTTCTTTTGAATTTCAAAAACATAAATACTGTTTTGATGCTGTGACGTGAGATCGCTCTGGCGCAGCACAATCTGGATCGCACAATCTCTGCTCCGGCTTAATAATACCAGTTACAGCACGAAATAAACATGAATGAGCATCTGAAAGTGTGTTAAAAGATACAGTAGAGTACAACTTATCGAAATCCGTATCATGTCACATTGATTCGCTCAATCAGTGTTTCAACCGTGGAAAGACGTCAGTTTAACAGCTTGTAATCAATGTCATGTATCGTCAAATTTACCTCAGAAAAACCACACGTGACCATAAACTCGTTAGTCAGCTAGAAAAATGAACTCTAGAGAGGAGCATTTTGCTAAATATATGCACCATATTACATATGCATTATAATCTTATTGTTCTTCAATATTTAATGCATATTTGAATAAATCTGACAAGTTTTTATGACAGCCACCATTAAATGTTAAATTTTATATAATCTTCTTATTATAAAATAAATAAAAGTGTAATTTAAGTGTTTGTATAGCTACAAAACAGTTAATTATTACCTTCATATTAGACTAACGAAGCCTAGTAGACTAACTAGACTCCCATAGTTTACAGCATTAGTTAAGAGATTTGATTTCCTTGAGAAAATTTGCAATTTATTGTAACTGATATCCAAAAGAATCAATATTGAATCGAATCGGAATCGAAATTGAATCGAATTGCAAGCTTGTGAATCGAAATTGAATCGAATTGTGAAATTTGTGTCAATACCCAGCCCTAATGACTACCACAGACAAGAGTAAGTAACTCACTAATATCAGAGAAAAATTCAAAGGGACATTTTGGAGGTCGATAAATTTGGAGGTTTTCAAGGGTATGACAAACCATCTTTAGTGACTCCACTTATGGTCACAGCACACAGAGGAACATCTGCATCTAGCTTAGCACTAGAGGTGCGGTGTGCCAGACTGTCTTCTATACTTCAGTACTGTTTTTGCACCGCAGACCTGGCGCCTAATTTATAACTGATGCGTACGCACAAAACAGGCCCTGAGAGAGCACCTGCACGCAAACTCTGACCCATGCGTACGCACGTTTTGGAGACGGAGCAGTTTGGCGTCACCGATGGTGAGCTGGAGTTAAATGTCTTTTGGTCACTTTTAGACAGAAGATCTAAAGAAAAGTATACATATACAGAAAAATAATACAAATATGATTTAACTCACCAAGCCTATCACTCGAAGCAAATATCCATCCCTTCTTAAAGTCTGTTTAGAGACATTCATATAATTTTTTTTTAATCTTACAGTTACTGTAAAACCGGCCTCTGGTTCATAAACGCTAGAGGAGAACTGACCCCCGACTGAGCCTGGGTTCTCCCAAGGTTTTTTTTTTCTCCATTGGGTCACCTGATGGAGTTTAGGACACCATTAGGTCACTTGATGGAGTTTTTCGGTTCCTTGCCACTGTTGCCTTTGGCTTGCTCAGTTGGGGATATTCAAATTAATTAACCAATCATTAATACCATTTGATCAGCCCTACCAAATCTGGATGTTTTTTCCACTAAGAAACCAACATTGTTATGTTGTTTCGATTGATACTGTGAAGCTGCTTTGATACAATCTATATTGTAAAAAGCGCTATATAAATATACTTGACTTGGCTTGAAGTATAAATTCTCCTCCCCCTTCACCGCGTTCTCTGCCGCCATGGACTCCGCCACAACACCTCCATCATCAACAGCAGAACCAGACGCCCGCGCCTCCGCGCTGTTCACTCCCTCGAACGGCTCGGCTATCGGTGTATTTGCGGGAATCGCCGCTGCACTAGTTTCGGACGCACTAATTTCATCGACAACGGTCCCTGCTTTACCTGCATCAATCTGCTCTTTGTTTTTGTTCACTTTATCAGGACAGTTACGTCTGAGATGCCCGATTTTCGCACAACCAAAACATTTGATCCTCGTATCAGATGATGCGAAGACAGCATAATCAAAGCCTTCTATTTTAAATTTAAAAACCAGGTCAAGTTCATCTTCATTCTTCAGAATCATAAACACCTGTCTCCTAAAAGACACAAGGTGTTTCACTAAAGGCGATTTACATCCCAGAGGAATCTTTTTGATGGGGGAAACTATCTTTCCATAACGTGACAATTCCTGCACAATTATCTTTCACAAAGGGAGGGACATTTGAAATCATTATTTTCTTGGCGGGAGTGCTCAGAGGAAACACCGACGTGAGTGAACGCCTTGGATTACGACACCATTTTGTACTATTTCATTCGCCTTCTCAATAGACTTGTTCCGATTCCGATACTAATATCGGAAATGCCGCCGATACCAATAAAAATTCTGGCATTGGTATCGGCGAGTACTTCTACCCATGTACCGATTCGATAACATTTTCTTAAACAATACCTAGTTATGCACGCTAGCTTTGCTTAACGCTGCAAATCGGAGATCAATTCTTCTTCGTTGCTCTAAACAGTGGTTGCTTGTGGAAACACAGGAAGTTGTGCTGTTGCCACAAGCAACCACTTTTGAGATTAACGAAGAAGAAAACGCGCCCGCGTGCGCGCTAGCAGCAGTACGTCCACTGTTTGTGTTTGGCAGTATTTCTGACTGGACCAACTGCCTAGTAAAACGGCGACATGTCTCATATGCCATACGGCAATTTCGAGGGGTGGAACAAGTATTAGCAATTTCAACACGAGTAAGTTAACTTAAAGCATTTGAAGACACGTCACCCCACAGAGCACGAGGGTTACACAAAGGCAAGGGCAGAGAAGAATGAGCCTCGCCAGAATCAACAATCTCTGGAAGTTTCATTCAAACAAAGAGAAAACTTTTCAAAAGACAGCCAAAGAGCAATAAATATAACCGACAAAATTATTAAGTTTATTGTTCTGGATGACCAGCCGCTGTCAAAACTGAAATGCCGTTTATTTAATAAAATTGTTTCTGGATTTTAGGTTATAAAGAGATTGTTTTCTTATATTATTCATATATATTTTTTTAGATTCCTAGATTTATTTGTTGCACTTTTTTTATACAGTTATATTGTAAAACTAAAATACCTTTTTCAGTTTACAGTATTAGATGTGTGGCTGCATTTGAAGTTCTTTTTCATTTAAGAAAAATAAATAATATATTGCTGTGAAATATATGTCAGATAATAAAAATATTCTAGTTCACTGTATGTATTTGTTCATGTTTAATCAAGGGATAAGTCTGAAGCACACCATAAAATAATTATATCAATTCATACAGGGATAGTATGAATTGCAGCTGTATAGATACACACCCAGGTATCGGATCAGCACTCGGTATCGGCAGATACCAGGAGTCCAGGTATCGGAATCGGTATCGGGAAGGAAAAAGGGTATCGGAACATCTCTACTTCTCAATAGTGCAAAAAAAAGCATGAATGCATTATTCATTCATGAAATGGACACAATGTTGTCATGACCCACAACGTCTCCTACAGCCAAACAAACATCTTCCACGTTAGTGTTTGAATCAATCTTCACTCCATGACACCGAGTTAAACTTTAAAAAGCCATTGTGTTTGGAGTCGCCATACTTCCCAGCAAAAAATGCTGGAAGCAGACTATCCTCACAAAAACTAAAAATAAAAAAAACACAAACAAAACACTTACAAGAAAAAAATAAAAAGTTTTAAAATAATCACTCTTACCAGCCACAGTCGGCTACCACTCACATCCACTCTCACCACGCTCCGCCCACTCACTCCCAGCATGCAAGAGAGAGAGAGAGAGAGAGAGAGAGAGAGAGAGAGAGAGAGAGAGAGAGAGAGAGAGACAGACAGACAGAGAGAGAGAGACAGAGAGAGAGAGACAGAGAGAGAGAGACAGAGAGAGATGAGGAAAACAAATCTAACTCATGACAGCTTTGTTTGTAGCCGGAACAGTAACAGCACTGTGTCTGAAAGCTAAATCACCTCACTAAGCACACTTAAAAAAAGACAACAAAACTAGAAGGCACTACACTTCCCAGCATCCCTCTTGTTTCTCACCTGCACACTATCAGCCCTCACCAGATCACCTAATTACATCAGCACCTGCACATCATCATCTACACACTATAAAGAGGCACTTCTCCTTCACTTCATTGTCTGGTCTTGTCCTTATGTGATCTCACAGACTATACCCTAACACTTACCTGTAGCTACTTACCTGTAGCTACTTACCTTGAAGATTCCTCATCAGTGCTCCAGTCTCCAGTCTTATCTACAAACAAGAGATCAAGATTATCATCCAGCTAAGTTCATTATCCAGTTCAGATTCTTCAACCGGTCATCTCTGCTGTTCCACCCCATGCCTCTGTTCAATAAAACCCTGTTTTTGAACTTCTCATCTGTCTGCTTCTGTCCATACCGTGACAGAAGTGATGAGCTGTGTCAAGAGATTGAAGACCAAATGTCTGAGGATAGGAACTCCAGGTTTGGCAAATATTGTATTTGTATATTTTTCTGCTTTTGCGTTTCTATAGTCTCCTATAGACTTTATTTTTTTTTTTTACAAAAACGCATTATTTGAACATTGAACAACATTTGAACTCTTTGTTCTTAATATTGAACCATTTAATAGTTTGCCCTGTAGGCATTCAACTCATGTATCCAATTTAAGACTTGTTTGTCTGTTCATTTGTCTTGTTTGTCTCAATGGCCCTTTTATTTGTGCGTTTCCCCCTCTCCCTTGTATTTCTGACTGCTCTTGTCTTTGCAATTATTTTCTAAGCATATTTTTTGTTGCTTTTTTGTGTTTATGATTTAATGTCTTCCATACATCTTTAATTTATGTTCTTTGCCTTATTAGCCAGTATGCTGTTTTATGGCCCTGTCCCATTGACTATTTTATGGCCATTCCTATTTTACTAAAAGGTTTGTGTTTTCTATTGAAATATACTGTATACATTATTATAGATTTACTGTTTATTTAATTTTTTATAATTATGCACTTGTTTTCATTTAGGAGCTGTCTTTTATTATGCCCTTTTCTGCTTTATTTTTCTCTGTCCTTCTATCTTTATTTGTTAACTTTTATCCCTCCATCAATTACAGATGCATATAAAAGTCATTTAAGCCTTGTTTCTTTGGCTCTGCCTAGGTCCCTGCCTCTAATGGCTCCATCTGAGTTGGTTGTCCCCCTGGTTCCATCTGGCCCATTCACTAAAGGTCTACCTATCCATTCATCGACTATGCCATGGCCCTACATCCAGGTGATCCTGCTGGAGCTTTCAGCCATGTTCTCCTTTACTGTTCCTTCTGTGATCTCCTCTGTGATGGTTCCCTCTGTCAGCACCTGACTTGGTCACACCTTTCTCCAGCTCCACCTCTTCGAGCTCAACATCTTTGAGCCACCACTCATCTTCTTTTGCCCCTTTATTCATATTTTCTTTGTACAGTTTTATATTCCTTTTTAAGTGTACTTGTAAATCATTCTCTATTTGTCCCTTTTGTATAGATATTCATGTTCTGTATTTATGCTGATACCTGATTGTAATGTATTTTTGATTTATTGTAAAAGTGTTTTAACATTTTGTTGTGAAAAATAAAAATAAAATATATAAGTTTTGTGGGGTAGAGTCCCAGGGGTAGAGTCCCAGGGGTAGAGTCCCAGGGGTAGAGTCCCAGGGGTAGAGTCCCAGGGGTAGAGTCCCAGGGGTAGAGTCCCAGGGGTAGAGTCCCAGGGGTAGAGTCCCAGGGGTAGAGTCCCAGGGGTAGAGTCCCAGGGGTAGAGTCCCAGGGGTAGAGTCCCAGGGGTAGAGTCCCAGGGGTAGAGTCCCAGGGGTAGAGTCCCAGGGGTAGAGTCCCAGGGGTAGAGTTAGGGTTAGGGTTAGGGTTAGGGTTAGGGTTAGGTTTTTTGAGGATATTACAACAGCCCTTCCCCCTCCTGGTTTTTCAAAAGGGTTCCGGGACTGAGGAAATGCACTGGCCGACGCTTGTCTGACTACCTGTCGGGTTAAACCTCTAGGACTATAATAGGAAAAATCTGTTTCCCCTGTGGGTATCGAATCACTGTGCTTTCGTGATTCCTGCTGTTTGATTGAGTATGGACCCCATTACACTTGGACAAGGGCCCCACTCAATCCAGAGGGTTAAGCTTAAATCCTAATGGATGAAGCAAAAACCATAAACCAGCGAGGTTTGTATTTCCATAGGATTACTATGGGTAGATTTAAAGTAAGAGTAGATTAGGGCATAGAACCGATTTCGCCTTAGTGTTTAAACCAGCAAGGTTTATATTTCCATAGGTCTACTATGGGTAGGGCTAGGTCAGTAGCAGGTAAACACCTAGATCTAACCGATTTAAGTGAACCCGAACTGTCACTCGGTGAAAAAACCATAGGTCTACTATGGGTAGGGTTAGGGCAGTAGCAGGTAAACACCTAGATCTAACCGATTTAAGTGAACCCTAACCTTCACTCAGTGAAAAAACCATAGGTCTACTATGGGTAGGTTTAGGGCAGTTAGGGTTAGGTTAGGGTTAGGGTTAGGGTTAGGGTTAGGGTTAGGGTTAGGGTTAGGGTTAGGGTTAGGGTTAGGGTTAGGGTTAGGGTTAGGGTTAGGGTTAGGGTTAGGGTTAGAGTTAGGGTTAGAGGTAATAGGGTAAAATGCGAAGTTGAGCCCCCCGGCTCATGAGCCCCCCCCCCATTTCTCCTGGTTCCCGGGGTCCCACCGAGCTGAAACTCCGCCCATATACTAATTAGGGGGCGGGGAGTCGATTGCACTTGGTTTGGGAGCTCTAGCGCCACCAGGTGGTGAGATATTATGATGAGCCCCCCCAAAAATCTAACCTATAGAGCTGAAACTCCTCCCATATACTAATTAGGGGGCGGGGAGTCCATTGCACTTGGTTTGGGAGCTCTAGCGCCACCAGGTGGTGAGATATTATGATGAGCCCCCCATGAGCCCCCCCAAAACTTTAACCTATAGAGCTGAAACTCCTCCCATATACTAATTAGGGGGCGGGGAGTCCATTGCACTTGGTTTGGGAGCTCTAGCGCCACCGGGCGCCGAGATATGGTACTGCATTTAGGGTTGACTTTCACAATTTCAGGGCTATTTTCCAGGGCTATTTTCCAGGGCTATTTTTCCACTTTTCCAGGGCTATTTTCCAGGGCTATTTTCCAGGGCTATTTTTTCAGGGCTATTTTCCAGGGCTATTTTTTCAGGGCTATTTTCCAGGGCTATTTTTTCAGGGCTATTTTTTCAGGGCTATTTTCCAGGGCTATTTTTTCAGGGCTATTTTCCAGGGCTATTTTTTCAGGGCTATTTTCCAGGGCTATTTTTCCACTTTTTCAGGGCTATTTTCCAGGGCTATTTTTCCACTTTTCCAGGGCTATTTTCCAGGGCTATTTTTCCACTTTTTCAGGGCTATTTTCCAGGGCTATTTTTCCACTTTTTCAGGGCTATTTTCCAGGGTTGACTTTCTCTATACAGCTGATCAGGGTTGACTTTCTCTATACAGCTGATCAGGGTTGACTTTCTCTATACAGCTGATCAGGGTTGACTTTCTCTATACAGCTGATCAGGGTTGACTTTCTCTATACAGCTGTGCGGAGTTTCTGTGTATAGGGGAGGAGGATGTAGAAGGGGCAGGGGGATAGGGAGAAGGAGGGGGAGGTGGATAGGAAGGGGGAGGGTCATTTGTTTGTTTTGGGTGGGACTTGTGATTTATAGGTGGCACTTGTGTTTGTTTTGGGTGGGACTTGTGATTTATAGGTGGGACTTGTGTTTGTTTTGGGTGGGACTTGTGATTTATAGGTGGCACTTGTGTTTGTTTGGGGTGGGACTTGTGATTTATAGGTGGCACTTGTGTTTGTTTGGGGTGGGACTTGTGATTTATAGGTGGCACTTGTGTTTGTTTTGGGTGGGACTTGTGTTTTTAGGAGGTGGGACTTGTGTTTGTTTTGGGTGGGACTTGTGTTTTTAGGAGGTGGGACTTGTGTTTGTTTTGGGTGGGACTTGTGATTTATAGGTGGCACTTGTGTTTGTTTTGGGTGGGACTTGTGTTTTTAGGAGGTGGGACTTGTGTTTGTTTTGGGTGGGACTTGTGTTTTTAGGAGGTGGGACTTGTGTTTGTTTTGGGTGGGACTTGTGATTTATAGGTGGCACTTGTGTTTGTTTGGGGTGGGACTTGTGATTTATAGGTGGCACTTGTGTTTGTTTTGGGTGGGACTTATGATGTATAGGTGGCACTTGTGTTTGTTTTGGGTGGGACTTGTGATGTATAGGTGGCACTTGTGTTTGTTTTGGGTGGGACTTGTGTTTTATAGGTGGCACTTGTGTTTGTTTGGGGTGGGACTTGTGATTTATAGGTGGCACTTGTGTTTGTTTGGGGTGGGACTTGTGATTTATAGGTGGCACTTGTGTTTGTTTTGGGTGGGACTTGTGTTTTTAGGAGGTGGGACTTGTGTTTGTTTTGGGTGGGACTTGTGTTTTTAGGAGGTGGGACTTGTGTTTGTTTTGGGTGGGACTTGTGATGTATAGGTGGCACTTGTGTTTGTTTTGGGTGGGACTTGTGTTTTTGGGAGGTGGGACTTGTGTTTGTTTTGGGTGGGACTTGTGTTTTTAGGAGGTGGGACTTGTGTTTGTTTTGGGTGGGACTTGTGATTTATAGGTGGCACTTGTGTTTGTTTTGGGTGGGACTTGTGATTTATAGGTGGCACTTGTGTTTGTTTTGGGTGGGACTTGTGATTTATAGGTGGCACTTGTGTTTGTTTTGGGTGGGACTTGTGATTTATAGGTGGCACTTGTGTTTGTTTTGGGTGGGACTTGTGATTTATAGGTGGCACTTGTGTTTGTTTTGGGTGGGACTTGTGATTTATAGGTGGCACTTGTGTTTGTTTGGGGTGGGACTTGTGATTTATAGGTGGCACTTGTGTTTGTTTTGGGTGGGACTTGTGTTTTTGGGAGGTGGGACTTGTGTTTGTTTTGGGTGGGACTTGTGATTTATAGGTGGCACTTGTGTTTGTTTTGGGTGGGACTTGTGATTTATAGGTGGCACTTGTGTTTGTTTTGGGTGGGACTTGTGATTTATAGGTGGCACTTGTGTTTGTTTTGGGTGGGACTTGTGATTTATAGGTGGCACTTGTGTTTGTTTTGGGTGGGACTTGTGATTTATAGGTGGCACTTGTGTTTGTTTTGGGTGGGACTTGTGATTTATAGGTGGCACTTGTGTTTGTTTGGGGTGGGACTTGTGATTTATAGGTGGCACTTGTGTTTGTTTTGGGTGGGACTTGTGTTTTTAGGAGGTGGGACTTGTGTTTGTTTTGGGTGGGACTTGTGATTTATAGGTGGCACTTGTGTTTGTTTTGGGTGGGACTTGTGATGTATAGGTGGCACTTGTGTTTGTTTTGGGTGGGACTTGTGATTTATAGGTGGCACTTGTGTTTGTTTGGGGTGGGACTTGTGATTTATAGGTGGCACTTGTGTTTGTTTTGGGTGGGACTTGTGTTTTTAGGAGGTGGGACTTGTGTTTGTTTTGGGTGGGACTTGTGATTTATAGGTGGCACTTGTGTTTGTTTTGGGTGGGACTTGTGATGTATAGGTGGCACTTGTGTTTGTTTTGGGTGGGACTTGTGATTTATAGGTGGCACTTGTGTTTGTTTTGGGTGGGACTTGTGATTTATAGGTGGCACTTGTGTTTGTTTTGGGTGGGACTTGTGATTTATAGGTGGCACTTGTGTTTGTTTTGGGTGGGACTTGTGATTTATAGGTGGGACTTGTGTTTGTTTTGGGTGGGACTTGTGATTTATAGGTGGCACTTGTGTTTGTTTTGGGTGGGACTTGTGTTTTTAGGAGGTGGGACTTGTGTTTGTTTTGGGTGGGACTTGTGATTTATAGGTGGCACTTGTGTTTGTTTTGGGTGGGACTTGTGATTTATAGGTGGGACTTGTGTTTGTTTTGGGTGGGACTTGTGATTTATAGGTGGCACTTGTGTTTGTTTTGGGTGGGACTTGTGATTTATAGGTGGCACTTGTGTTTGTTTTGGGTGGGACTTGTGATTTATAGGTGGCACTTGTGTTTGTTTTGGGTGGGACTTGTGTTTTTAGGAGGTGGGACTTGTGTTTTTTTTGGGTGGGACTTGTGATTTATAGGTGGCACTTGTGTTTGTTTTGGGTGGGACTTGTGATGTATAGGTGGCACTTGTGTTTGTTTTGGGTGGGACTTGTGATTTATAGGTGGCACTTGTGTTTGTTTTGGGTGGGACTTGTGTTTTTAGGAGGTGGGACTTGTGTTTTTTTTGGGTGGGACTTGTGATTTATAGGTGGCACTTGTGTTTGTTTTGGGTGGGACTTGTGATTTATAGGTGGCACTTGTGTTTGTTTGGGGTGGGACTTGTGATTTATAGGTGGCACTTGTGTTTGTTTTGGGTGGGACTTATGATGTATAGGTGGCACTTGTGTTTGTTTTGGGTGGGACTTGTGATGTATAGGTGGCACTTGTGTTTGTTTTGGGTGGGACTTGTGTTTTATAGGTGGCACTTGTGTTTGTTTGGGGTGGGACTTGTGATTTATAGGTGGCACTTGTGTTTGTTTGGGGTGGGACTTGTGATTTATAGGTGGCACTTGTGTTTGTTTTGGGTGGGACTTGTGTTTTTAGGAGGTGGGACTTGTGTTTGTTTTGGGTGGGACTTGTGTTTTTAGGAGGTGGGACTTGTGTTTGTTTTGGGTGGGACTTGTGATGTATAGGTGGCACTTGTGTTTGTTTTGGGTGGGACTTGTGTTTTTGGGAGGTGGGACTTGTGTTTGTTTTGGGTGGGACTTGTGTTTTTAGGAGGTGGGACTTGTGTTTGTTTTGGGTGGGACTTGTGATTTATAGGTGGCACTTGTGTTTGTTTTGGGTGGGACTTGTGATTTATAGGTGGCACTTGTGTTTGTTTTGGGTGGGACTTGTGATTTATAGGTGGCACTTGTGTTTGTTTTGGGTGGGACTTGTGATTTATAGGTGGCACTTGTGTTTGTTTTGGGTGGGACTTGTGATTTATAGGTGGCACTTGTGTTTGTTTTGGGTGGGACTTGTGATTTATAGGTGGCACTTGTGTTTGTTTGGGGTGGGACTTGTGATTTATAGGTGGCACTTGTGTTTGTTTTGGGTGGGACTTGTGTTTTTGGGAGGTGGGACTTGTGTTTGTTTTGGGTGGGACTTGTGATTTATAGGTGGCACTTGTGTTTGTTTTGGGTGGGACTTGTGATTTATAGGTGGCACTTGTGTTTGTTTTGGGTGGGACTTGTGATTTATAGGTGGCACTTGTGTTTGTTTTGGGTGGGACTTGTGATTTATAGGTGGCACTTGTGTTTGTTTTGGGTGGGACTTGTGATTTATAGGTGGCACTTGTGTTTGTTTTGGGTGGGACTTGTGATTTATAGGTGGCACTTGTGTTTGTTTGGGGTGGGACTTGTGATTTATAGGTGGCACTTGTGTTTGTTTTGGGTGGGACTTGTGTTTTTAGGAGGTGGGACTTGTGTTTGTTTTGGGTGGGACTTGTGATTTATAGGTGGCACTTGTGTTTGTTTTGGGTGGGACTTGTGATGTATAGGTGGCACTTGTGTTTGTTTTGGGTGGGACTTGTGATTTATAGGTGGCACTTGTGTTTGTTTGGGGTGGGACTTGTGATTTATAGGTGGCACTTGTGTTTGTTTTGGGTGGGACTTGTGTTTTTAGGAGGTGGGACTTGTGTTTGTTTTGGGTGGGACTTGTGATTTATAGGTGGCACTTGTGTTTGTTTTGGGTGGGACTTGTGATGTATAGGTGGCACTTGTGTTTGTTTTGGGTGGGACTTGTGATTTATAGGTGGCACTTGTGTTTGTTTTGGGTGGGACTTGTGATTTATAGGTGGCACTTGTGTTTGTTTTGGGTGGGACTTGTGATTTATAGGTGGCACTTGTGTTTGTTTTGGGTGGGACTTGTGATTTATAGGTGGGACTTGTGTTTGTTTTGGGTGGGACTTGTGATTTATAGGTGGCACTTGTGTTTGTTTTGGGTGGGACTTGTGTTTTTAGGAGGTGGGACTTGTGTTTGTTTTGGGTGGGACTTGTGATTTATAGGTGGCACTTGTGTTTGTTTTGGGTGGGACTTGTGATTTATAGGTGGGACTTGTGTTTGTTTTGGGTGGGACTTGTGATTTATAGGTGGCACTTGTGTTTGTTTTGGGTGGGACTTGTGATTTATAGGTGGCACTTGTGTTTGTTTTGGGTGGGACTTGTGATTTATAGGTGGCACTTGTGTTTGTTTTGGGTGGGACTTGTGTTTTTAGGAGGTGGGACTTGTGTTTTTTTTGGGTGGGACTTGTGATTTATAGGTGGCACTTGTGTTTGTTTTGGGTGGGACTTGTGATGTATAGGTGGCACTTGTGTTTGTTTTGGGTTAGGGTTAGGGTTAGGGTTAGGGTTAGGGTTAGGGTTAGGGTTAGGATAGAGTTAGGGTTAGAGGGTTAGAGTTAGGGTTAGGGTTAGGGTTAGGGTTAGGGTTAGAGTGTAGGGTTAGGGTTAGAGTTAGGGTTAGGGTTAGGGTTAGGGTTAGGGTTAGGGTTAGGGTTAGAGTTAGGGTGGGTTAGGGTTAGGGTTAGGGTTAGGGTTAGGGTTAGGTTAGGGTTAGGGTTAGGGTTAGGGTTAGGGTTAGGGTTAGGGTTAGGGTTAGGTAATAGGGTAAAATGCGAAGTTGAGCCCCCCGGCTCATGAGCCCCCCCCCCATTTCTCCTGGTTCCCGGGGTCCCACCGAGCTGAAACTCCGCCCATATACTAATTAGGGGGCGGGGAGTCGATTGCACTTGGTTTGGGAGCTCTAGCGCCACCAGGTGGTGAGATATTATGATGAGCCCCCCCAAAAATCTAACCTATAGAGCTGAAACTCCTCCCATATACTAATTAGGGGGCGGGGAGTCCATTGCACTTGGTTTGGGAGCTCTAGCGCCACCAGGTGGTGAGATATTATGATGAGCCCCCCATGAGCCCCCCCAAAACTTTAACCTATAGAGCTGAAACTCCTCCCATATACTAATTAGGGGGCGGGGAGTCCATTGCACTTGGTTTGGGAGCTCTAGCGCCACCGGGCGCCGAGATATGGTACTGCATTTAGGGTTGACTTTCACAATTTCAGGGCTATTTTCCAGGGCTATTTTCCAGGGCTATTTTTCCACTTTTCCAGGGCTATTTTCCAGGGCTATTTTCCAGGGCTATTTTTTCAGGGCTATTTTCCAGGGCTATTTTTTCAGGGCTATTTTCCAGGGCTATTTTTTCAGGGCTATTTTTTCAGGGCTATTTTCCAGGGCTATTTTTTCAGGGCTATTTTCCAGGGCTATTTTTTCAGGGCTATTTTCCAGGGCTATTTTTCCACTTTTTCAGGGCTATTTTCCAGGGCTATTTTTCCACTTTTCCAGGGCTATTTTCCAGGGCTATTTTTCCACTTTTTCAGGGCTATTTTCCAGGGCTATTTTTCCACTTTTTCAGGGCTATTTTCCAGGGTTGACTTTCTCTATACAGCTGATCAGGGTTGACTTTCTCTATACAGCTGATCAGGGTTGACTTTCTCTATACAGCTGATCAGGGTTGACTTTCTCTATACAGCTGATCAGGGTTGACTTTCTCTATACAGCTGTGCGGAGTTTCTGTGTATAGGGGAGGAGGATGTAGAAGGGGCAGGGGGATAGGGAGAAGGAGGGGGAGGTGGATAGGAAGGGGGAGGGTCATTTGTTTGTTTTGGGTGGGACTTGTGATTTATAGGTGGCACTTGTGTTTGTTTTGGGTGGGACTTGTGATTTATAGGTGGGACTTGTGTTTGTTTTGGGTGGGACTTGTGATTTATAGGTGGCACTTGTGTTTGTTTGGGGTGGGACTTGTGATTTATAGGTGGCACTTGTGTTTGTTTGGGGTGGGACTTGTGATTTATAGGTGGCACTTGTGTTTGTTTTGGGTGGGACTTGTGTTTTTAGGAGGTGGGACTTGTGTTTGTTTTGGGTGGGACTTGTGTTTTTAGGAGGTGGGACTTGTGTTTGTTTTGGGTGGGACTTGTGATTTATAGGTGGCACTTGTGTTTGTTTTGGGTGGGACTTGTGTTTTTAGGAGGTGGGACTTGTGTTTGTTTTGGGTGGGACTTGTGTTTTTAGGAGGTGGGACTTGTGTTTGTTTTGGGTGGGACTTGTGATTTATAGGTGGCACTTGTGTTTGTTTGGGGTGGGACTTGTGATTTATAGGTGGCACTTGTGTTTGTTTTGGGTGGGACTTATGATGTATAGGTGGCACTTGTGTTTGTTTTGGGTGGGACTTGTGATGTATAGGTGGCACTTGTGTTTGTTTTGGGTGGGACTTGTGTTTTATAGGTGGCACTTGTGTTTGTTTGGGGTGGGACTTGTGATTTATAGGTGGCACTTGTGTTTGTTTGGGGTGGGACTTGTGATTTATAGGTGGCACTTGTGTTTGTTTTGGGTGGGACTTGTGTTTTTAGGAGGTGGGACTTGTGTTTGTTTTGGGTGGGACTTGTGTTTTTAGGAGGTGGGACTTGTGTTTGTTTTGGGTGGGACTTGTGATGTATAGGTGGCACTTGTGTTTGTTTTGGGTGGGACTTGTGTTTTTGGGAGGTGGGACTTGTGTTTGTTTTGGGTGGGACTTGTGTTTTTAGGAGGTGGGACTTGTGTTTGTTTTGGGTGGGACTTGTGATTTATAGGTGGCACTTGTGTTTGTTTTGGGTGGGACTTGTGATTTATAGGTGGCACTTGTGTTTGTTTTGGGTGGGACTTGTGATTTATAGGTGGCACTTGTGTTTGTTTTGGGTGGGACTTGTGATTTATAGGTGGCACTTGTGTTTGTTTTGGGTGGGACTTGTGATTTATAGGTGGCACTTGTGTTTGTTTTGGGTGGGACTTGTGATTTATAGGTGGCACTTGTGTTTGTTTGGGGTGGGACTTGTGATTTATAGGTGGCACTTGTGTTTGTTTTGGGTGGGACTTGTGTTTTTGGGAGGTGGGACTTGTGTTTGTTTTGGGTGGGACTTGTGATTTATAGGTGGCACTTGTGTTTGTTTTGGGTGGGACTTGTGATTTATAGGTGGCACTTGTGTTTGTTTTGGGTGGGACTTGTGATTTATAGGTGGCACTTGTGTTTGTTTTGGGTGGGACTTGTGATTTATAGGTGGCACTTGTGTTTGTTTTGGGTGGGACTTGTGATTTATAGGTGGCACTTGTGTTTGTTTTGGGTGGGACTTGTGATTTATAGGTGGCACTTGTGTTTGTTTGGGGTGGGACTTGTGATTTATAGGTGGCACTTGTGTTTGTTTTGGGTGGGACTTGTGTTTTTAGGAGGTGGGACTTGTGTTTGTTTTGGGTGGGACTTGTGATTTATAGGTGGCACTTGTGTTTGTTTTGGGTGGGACTTGTGATGTATAGGTGGCACTTGTGTTTGTTTTGGGTGGGACTTGTGATTTATAGGTGGCACTTGTGTTTGTTTGGGGTGGGACTTGTGATTTATAGGTGGCACTTGTGTTTGTTTTGGGTGGGACTTGTGTTTTTAGGAGGTGGGACTTGTGTTTGTTTTGGGTGGGACTTGTGATTTATAGGTGGCACTTGTGTTTGTTTTGGGTGGGACTTGTGATGTATAGGTGGCACTTGTGTTTGTTTTGGGTGGGACTTGTGATTTATAGGTGGCACTTGTGTTTGTTTTGGGTGGGACTTGTGATTTATAGGTGGCACTTGTGTTTGTTTTGGGTGGGACTTGTGATTTATAGGTGGCACTTGTGTTTGTTTTGGGTGGGACTTGTGATTTATAGGTGGGACTTGTGTTTGTTTTGGGTGGGACTTGTGATTTATAGGTGGCACTTGTGTTTGTTTTGGGTGGGACTTGTGTTTTTAGGAGGTGGGACTTGTGTTTGTTTTGGGTGGGACTTGTGATTTATAGGTGGCACTTGTGTTTGTTTTGGGTGGGACTTGTGATTTATAGGTGGGACTTGTGTTTGTTTTGGGTGGGACTTGTGATTTATAGGTGGCACTTGTGTTTGTTTTGGGTGGGACTTGTGATTTATAGGTGGCACTTGTGTTTGTTTTGGGTGGGACTTGTGATTTATAGGTGGCACTTGTGTTTGTTTTGGGTGGGACTTGTGTTTTTAGGAGGTGGGACTTGTGTTTTTTTTGGGTGGGACTTGTGATTTATAGGTGGCACTTGTGTTTGTTTTGGGTGGGACTTGTGATGTATAGGTGGCACTTGTGTTTGTTTTGGGTGGGACTTGTGATTTATAGGTGGCACTTGTGTTTGTTTTGGGTGGGACTTGTGTTTTTAGGAGGTGGGACTTGTGTTTTTTTTGGGTGGGACTTGTGATTTATAGGTGGCACTTGTGTTTGTTTTGGGTGGGACTTGTGATTTATAGGTGGCACTTGTGTTTGTTTGGGGTGGGACTTGTGATTTATAGGTGGCACTTGTGTTTGTTTTGGGTGGGACTTATGATGTATAGGTGGCACTTGTGTTTGTTTTGGGTGGGACTTGTGATGTATAGGTGGCACTTGTGTTTGTTTTGGGTGGGACTTGTGTTTTATAGGTGGCACTTGTGTTTGTTTGGGGTGGGACTTGTGATTTATAGGTGGCACTTGTGTTTGTTTGGGGTGGGACTTGTGATTTATAGGTGGCACTTGTGTTTGTTTTGGGTGGGACTTGTGTTTTTAGGAGGTGGGACTTGTGTTTGTTTTGGGTGGGACTTGTGTTTTTAGGAGGTGGGACTTGTGTTTGTTTTGGGTGGGACTTGTGATGTATAGGTGGCACTTGTGTTTGTTTTGGGTGGGACTTGTGTTTTTGGGAGGTGGGACTTGTGTTTGTTTTGGGTGGGACTTGTGTTTTTAGGAGGTGGGACTTGTGTTTGTTTTGGGTGGGACTTGTGATTTATAGGTGGCACTTGTGTTTGTTTTGGGTGGGACTTGTGATTTATAGGTGGCACTTGTGTTTGTTTTGGGTGGGACTTGTGATTTATAGGTGGCACTTGTGTTTGTTTTGGGTGGGACTTGTGATTTATAGGTGGCACTTGTGTTTGTTTTGGGTGGGACTTGTGATTTATAGGTGGCACTTGTGTTTGTTTTGGGTGGGACTTGTGATTTATAGGTGGCACTTGTGTTTGTTTGGGGTGGGACTTGTGATTTATAGGTGGCACTTGTGTTTGTTTTGGGTGGGACTTGTGTTTTTGGGAGGTGGGACTTGTGTTTGTTTTGGGTGGGACTTGTGATTTATAGGTGGCACTTGTGTTTGTTTTGGGTGGGACTTGTGATTTATAGGTGGCACTTGTGTTTGTTTTGGGTGGGACTTGTGATTTATAGGTGGCACTTGTGTTTGTTTTGGGTGGGACTTGTGATTTATAGGTGGCACTTGTGTTTGTTTTGGGTGGGACTTGTGATTTATAGGTGGCACTTGTGTTTGTTTTGGGTGGGACTTGTGATTTATAGGTGGCACTTGTGTTTGTTTGGGGTGGGACTTGTGATTTATAGGTGGCACTTGTGTTTGTTTTGGGTGGGACTTGTGTTTTTAGGAGGTGGGACTTGTGTTTGTTTTGGGTGGGACTTGTGATTTATAGGTGGCACTTGTGTTTGTTTTGGGTGGGACTTGTGATGTATAGGTGGCACTTGTGTTTGTTTTGGGTGGGACTTGTGATTTATAGGTGGCACTTGTGTTTGTTTGGGGTGGGACTTGTGATTTATAGGTGGCACTTGTGTTTGTTTTGGGTGGGACTTGTGTTTTTAGGAGGTGGGACTTGTGTTTGTTTTGGGTGGGACTTGTGATTTATAGGTGGCACTTGTGTTTGTTTTGGGTGGGACTTGTGATGTATAGGTGGCACTTGTGTTTGTTTTGGGTGGGACTTGTGATTTATAGGTGGCACTTGTGTTTGTTTTGGGTGGGACTTGTGATTTATAGGTGGCACTTGTGTTTGTTTTGGGTGGGACTTGTGATTTATAGGTGGCACTTGTGTTTGTTTTGGGTGGGACTTGTGATTTATAGGTGGGACTTGTGTTTGTTTTGGGTGGGACTTGTGATTTATAGGTGGCACTTGTGTTTGTTTTGGGTGGGACTTGTGTTTTTAGGAGGTGGGACTTGTGTTTGTTTTGGGTGGGACTTGTGATTTATAGGTGGCACTTGTGTTTGTTTTGGGTGGGACTTGTGATTTATAGGTGGGACTTGTGTTTGTTTTGGGTGGGACTTGTGATTTATAGGTGGCACTTGTGTTTGTTTTGGGTGGGACTTGTGATTTATAGGTGGCACTTGTGTTTGTTTTGGGTGGGACTTGTGATTTATAGGTGGCACTTGTGTTTGTTTTGGGTGGGACTTGTGTTTTTAGGAGGTGGGACTTGTGTTTTTTTTGGGTGGGACTTGTGATTTATAGGTGGCACTTGTGTTTGTTTTGGGTGGGACTTGTGATGTATAGGTGGCACTTGTGTTTGTTTTGGGTGGGACTTGTGATTTATAGGTGGCACTTGTGTTTGTTTTGGGTGGGACTTGTGTTTTTAGGAGGTGGGACTTGTGTTTTTTTTGGGTGGGACTTGTGATTTATAGGTGGCACTTGTGTTTGTTTTGGGTGGGACTTGTGATTTATAGGTGGCACTTGTGTTTGTTTGGGGTGGGACTTGTGATTTATAGGTGGCACTTGTGTTTGTTTTGGGTGGGACTTATGATGTATAGGTGGCACTTGTGTTTGTTTTGGGTGGGACTTGTGATGTATAGGTGGCACTTGTGTTTGTTTTGGGTGGGACTTGTGTTTTATAGGTGGCACTTGTGTTTGTTTGGGGTGGGACTTGTGATTTATAGGTGGCACTTGTGTTTGTTTGGGGTGGGACTTGTGATTTATAGGTGGCACTTGTGTTTGTTTTGGGTGGGACTTGTGTTTTTAGGAGGTGGGACTTGTGTTTGTTTTGGGTGGGACTTGTGTTTTTAGGAGGTGGGACTTGTGTTTGTTTTGGGTGGGACTTGTGATGTATAGGTGGCACTTGTGTTTGTTTTGGGTGGGACTTGTGTTTTTGGGAGGTGGGACTTGTGTTTGTTTTGGGTGGGACTTGTGTTTTTAGGAGGTGGGACTTGTGTTTGTTTTGGGTGGGACTTGTGATTTATAGGTGGCACTTGTGTTTGTTTTGGGTGGGACTTGTGATTTATAGGTGGCACTTGTGTTTGTTTTGGGTGGGACTTGTGATTTATAGGTGGCACTTGTGTTTGTTTTGGGTGGGACTTGTGATTTATAGGTGGCACTTGTGTTTGTTTTGGGTGGGACTTGTGATTTATAGGTGGCACTTGTGTTTGTTTTGGGTGGGACTTGTGATTTATAGGTGGCACTTGTGTTTGTTTGGGGTGGGACTTGTGATTTATAGGTGGCACTTGTGTTTGTTTTGGGTGGGACTTGTGTTTTTGGGAGGTGGGACTTGTGTTTGTTTTGGGTGGGACTTGTGATTTATAGGTGGCACTTGTGTTTGTTTTGGGTGGGACTTGTGATTTATAGGTGGCACTTGTGTTTGTTTTGGGTGGGACTTGTGATTTATAGGTGGCACTTGTGTTTGTTTTGGGTGGGACTTGTGATTTATAGGTGGCACTTGTGTTTGTTTTGGGTGGGACTTGTGATTTATAGGTGGCACTTGTGTTTGTTTTGGGTGGGACTTGTGATTTATAGGTGGCACTTGTGTTTGTTTGGGGTGGGACTTGTGATTTATAGGTGGCACTTGTGTTTGTTTTGGGTGGGACTTGTGTTTTTAGGAGGTGGGACTTGTGTTTGTTTTGGGTGGGACTTGTGATTTATAGGTGGCACTTGTGTTTGTTTTGGGTGGGACTTGTGATGTATAGGTGGCACTTGTGTTTGTTTTGGGTGGGACTTGTGATTTATAGGTGGCACTTGTGTTTGTTTGGGGTGGGACTTGTGATTTATAGGTGGCACTTGTGTTTGTTTTGGGTGGGACTTGTGTTTTTAGGAGGTGGGACTTGTGTTTGTTTTGGGTGGGACTTGTGATTTATAGGTGGCACTTGTGTTTGTTTTGGGTGGGACTTGTGATGTATAGGTGGCACTTGTGTTTGTTTTGGGTGGGACTTGTGATTTATAGGTGGCACTTGTGTTTGTTTTGGGTGGGACTTGTGATTTATAGGTGGCACTTGTGTTTGTTTTGGGTGGGACTTGTGATTTATAGGTGGCACTTGTGTTTGTTTTGGGTGGGACTTGTGATTTATAGGTGGGACTTGTGTTTGTTTTGGGTGGGACTTGTGATTTATAGGTGGCACTTGTGTTTGTTTTGGGTGGGACTTGTGTTTTTAGGAGGTGGGACTTGTGTTTGTTTTGGGTGGGACTTGTGATTTATAGGTGGCACTTGTGTTTGTTTTGGGTGGGACTTGTGATTTATAGGTGGGACTTGTGTTTGTTTTGGGTGGGACTTGTGATTTATAGGTGGCACTTGTGTTTGTTTTGGGTGGGACTTGTGATTTATAGGTGGCACTTGTGTTTGTTTTGGGTGGGACTTGTGATTTATAGGTGGCACTTGTGTTTGTTTTGGGTGGGACTTGTGTTTTTAGGAGGTGGGACTTGTGTTTTTTTTGGGTGGGACTTGTGATTTATAGGTGGCACTTGTGTTTGTTTTGGGTGGGACTTGTGATGTATAGGTGGCACTTGTGTTTGTTTTGGGTTAGGGTTAGGGTTAGGGTTAGGGTTAGGGTTAGGGTTAGGGTTAGGATAGAGTTAGGGTTAGAGGGTTAGAGTTAGGGTTAGGGTTAGGGTTAGGGTTAGGGTTAGAGTGTAGGGTTAGGGTTAGAGTTAGGGTTAGGGTTAGGGTTAGGGTTAGGGTTAGGGTTAGGGTTAGAGTTAGGGTGGGTTAGGGTTAGGGTTAGGGTTAGGGTTAGGGTTAGGTTAGGGTTAGGGTTAGGGTTAGGGTTAGGGTTAGGGTTAGGGTTAGGGTTAGGTTAGGGTTAGGGTTAGGGTTAGGGTTAGGGTTAGGTAATAGGGTAAAATGCGAAGTTGAGCCCCCCGGCTCATGAGCCCCCCCCCCATTTCTCCTGGTTCCCGGGGTCCCACCGAGCTGAAACTCCGCCCATATACTAATTAGGGGGCGGGGAGTCGATTGCACTTGGTTTGGGAGCTCTAGCGCCACCAGGTGGTGAGATATTATGATGAGCCCCCCCAAAAATCTAACCTATAGA
This sequence comes from Semotilus atromaculatus, assembly GCA_031834385.1. NCBI lineage: Eukaryota > Metazoa > Chordata > Actinopteri > Cypriniformes > Leuciscidae > Semotilus > Semotilus atromaculatus. The sequence continues at coordinate 7,145,265 of JAULUF010000047.1, forward strand.
GCTGAAACTCCTCCCATATACTAATTAGGGGGCGGGGAGTCCATTGCACTTGGTTTGGGAGCTCTAGCGCCACCAGGTGGTGAGATATTATGATGAGCCCCCCATGAGCCCCCCCAAAACTTTAACCTATAGAGCTGAAACTCCTCCCATATACTAATTAGGGGGCGGGGAGTCCATTGCACTTGGTTTGGGAGCTCTAGCGCCACCGGGCGCCGAGATATGGTACTGCATTTAGGGTTGACTTTCACAATTTCAGGGCTATTTTCCAGGGCTATTTTCCAGGGCTATTTTTCCACTTTTCCAGGGCTATTTTCCAGGGCTATTTTCCAGGGCTATTTTTTCAGGGCTATTTTCCAGGGCTATTTTTTCAGGGCTATTTTCCAGGGCTATTTTTTCAGGGCTATTTTTTCAGGGCTATTTTCCAGGGCTATTTTTTCAGGGCTATTTTCCAGGGCTATTTTTTCAGGGCTATTTTCCAGGGCTATTTTTCCACTTTTTCAGGGCTATTTTCCAGGGCTATTTTTCCACTTTTCCAGGGCTATTTTCCAGGGCTATTTTTCCACTTTTTCAGGGCTATTTTCCAGGGCTATTTTTCCACTTTTTCAGGGCTATTTTCCAGGGTTGACTTTCTCTATACAGCTGATCAGGGTTGACTTTCTCTATACAGCTGATCAGGGTTGACTTTCTCTATACAGCTGATCAGGGTTGACTTTCTCTATACAGCTGATCAGGGTTGACTTTCTCTATACAGCTGTGCGGAGTTTCTGTGTATAGGGGAGGAGGATGTAGAAGGGGCAGGGGGATAGGGAGAAGGAGGGGGAGGTGGATAGGAAGGGGGAGGGTCATTTGTTTGTTTTGGGTGGGACTTGTGATTTATAGGTGGCACTTGTGTTTGTTTTGGGTGGGACTTGTGATTTATAGGTGGGACTTGTGTTTGTTTTGGGTGGGACTTGTGATTTATAGGTGGCACTTGTGTTTGTTTGGGGTGGGACTTGTGATTTATAGGTGGCACTTGTGTTTGTTTGGGGTGGGACTTGTGATTTATAGGTGGCACTTGTGTTTGTTTTGGGTGGGACTTGTGTTTTTAGGAGGTGGGACTTGTGTTTGTTTTGGGTGGGACTTGTGTTTTTAGGAGGTGGGACTTGTGTTTGTTTTGGGTGGGACTTGTGATTTATAGGTGGCACTTGTGTTTGTTTTGGGTGGGACTTGTGTTTTTAGGAGGTGGGACTTGTGTTTGTTTTGGGTGGGACTTGTGTTTTTAGGAGGTGGGACTTGTGTTTGTTTTGGGTGGGACTTGTGATTTATAGGTGGCACTTGTGTTTGTTTGGGGTGGGACTTGTGATTTATAGGTGGCACTTGTGTTTGTTTTGGGTGGGACTTATGATGTATAGGTGGCACTTGTGTTTGTTTTGGGTGGGACTTGTGATGTATAGGTGGCACTTGTGTTTGTTTTGGGTGGGACTTGTGTTTTATAGGTGGCACTTGTGTTTGTTTGGGGTGGGACTTGTGATTTATAGGTGGCACTTGTGTTTGTTTGGGGTGGGACTTGTGATTTATAGGTGGCACTTGTGTTTGTTTTGGGTGGGACTTGTGTTTTTAGGAGGTGGGACTTGTGTTTGTTTTGGGTGGGACTTGTGTTTTTAGGAGGTGGGACTTGTGTTTGTTTTGGGTGGGACTTGTGATGTATAGGTGGCACTTGTGTTTGTTTTGGGTGGGACTTGTGTTTTTGGGAGGTGGGACTTGTGTTTGTTTTGGGTGGGACTTGTGTTTTTAGGAGGTGGGACTTGTGTTTGTTTTGGGTGGGACTTGTGATTTATAGGTGGCACTTGTGTTTGTTTTGGGTGGGACTTGTGATTTATAGGTGGCACTTGTGTTTGTTTTGGGTGGGACTTGTGATTTATAGGTGGCACTTGTGTTTGTTTTGGGTGGGACTTGTGATTTATAGGTGGCACTTGTGTTTGTTTTGGGTGGGACTTGTGATTTATAGGTGGCACTTGTGTTTGTTTTGGGTGGGACTTGTGATTTATAGGTGGCACTTGTGTTTGTTTGGGGTGGGACTTGTGATTTATAGGTGGCACTTGTGTTTGTTTTGGGTGGGACTTGTGTTTTTGGGAGGTGGGACTTGTGTTTGTTTTGGGTGGGACTTGTGATTTATAGGTGGCACTTGTGTTTGTTTTGGGTGGGACTTGTGATTTATAGGTGGCACTTGTGTTTGTTTTGGGTGGGACTTGTGATTTATAGGTGGCACTTGTGTTTGTTTTGGGTGGGACTTGTGATTTATAGGTGGCACTTGTGTTTGTTTTGGGTGGGACTTGTGATTTATAGGTGGCACTTGTGTTTGTTTTGGGTGGGACTTGTGATTTATAGGTGGCACTTGTGTTTGTTTGGGGTGGGACTTGTGATTTATAGGTGGCACTTGTGTTTGTTTTGGGTGGGACTTGTGTTTTTAGGAGGTGGGACTTGTGTTTGTTTTGGGTGGGACTTGTGATTTATAGGTGGCACTTGTGTTTGTTTTGGGTGGGACTTGTGATGTATAGGTGGCACTTGTGTTTGTTTTGGGTGGGACTTGTGATTTATAGGTGGCACTTGTGTTTGTTTGGGGTGGGACTTGTGATTTATAGGTGGCACTTGTGTTTGTTTTGGGTGGGACTTGTGTTTTTAGGAGGTGGGACTTGTGTTTGTTTTGGGTGGGACTTGTGATTTATAGGTGGCACTTGTGTTTGTTTTGGGTGGGACTTGTGATGTATAGGTGGCACTTGTGTTTGTTTTGGGTGGGACTTGTGATTTATAGGTGGCACTTGTGTTTGTTTTGGGTGGGACTTGTGATTTATAGGTGGCACTTGTGTTTGTTTTGGGTGGGACTTGTGATTTATAGGTGGCACTTGTGTTTGTTTTGGGTGGGACTTGTGATTTATAGGTGGGACTTGTGTTTGTTTTGGGTGGGACTTGTGATTTATAGGTGGCACTTGTGTTTGTTTTGGGTGGGACTTGTGTTTTTAGGAGGTGGGACTTGTGTTTGTTTTGGGTGGGACTTGTGATTTATAGGTGGCACTTGTGTTTGTTTTGGGTGGGACTTGTGATTTATAGGTGGGACTTGTGTTTGTTTTGGGTGGGACTTGTGATTTATAGGTGGCACTTGTGTTTGTTTTGGGTGGGACTTGTGATTTATAGGTGGCACTTGTGTTTGTTTTGGGTGGGACTTGTGATTTATAGGTGGCACTTGTGTTTGTTTTGGGTGGGACTTGTGTTTTTAGGAGGTGGGACTTGTGTTTTTTTTGGGTGGGACTTGTGATTTATAGGTGGCACTTGTGTTTGTTTTGGGTGGGACTTGTGATGTATAGGTGGCACTTGTGTTTGTTTTGGGTGGGACTTGTGATTTATAGGTGGCACTTGTGTTTGTTTTGGGTGGGACTTGTGTTTTTAGGAGGTGGGACTTGTGTTTTTTTTGGGTGGGACTTGTGATTTATAGGTGGCACTTGTGTTTGTTTTGGGTGGGACTTGTGATTTATAGGTGGCACTTGTGTTTGTTTGGGGTGGGACTTGTGATTTATAGGTGGCACTTGTGTTTGTTTTGGGTGGGACTTATGATGTATAGGTGGCACTTGTGTTTGTTTTGGGTGGGACTTGTGATGTATAGGTGGCACTTGTGTTTGTTTTGGGTGGGACTTGTGTTTTATAGGTGGCACTTGTGTTTGTTTGGGGTGGGACTTGTGATTTATAGGTGGCACTTGTGTTTGTTTGGGGTGGGACTTGTGATTTATAGGTGGCACTTGTGTTTGTTTTGGGTGGGACTTGTGTTTTTAGGAGGTGGGACTTGTGTTTGTTTTGGGTGGGACTTGTGTTTTTAGGAGGTGGGACTTGTGTTTGTTTTGGGTGGGACTTGTGATGTATAGGTGGCACTTGTGTTTGTTTTGGGTGGGACTTGTGTTTTTGGGAGGTGGGACTTGTGTTTGTTTTGGGTGGGACTTGTGTTTTTAGGAGGTGGGACTTGTGTTTGTTTTGGGTGGGACTTGTGATTTATAGGTGGCACTTGTGTTTGTTTTGGGTGGGACTTGTGATTTATAGGTGGCACTTGTGTTTGTTTTGGGTGGGACTTGTGATTTATAGGTGGCACTTGTGTTTGTTTTGGGTGGGACTTGTGATTTATAGGTGGCACTTGTGTTTGTTTTGGGTGGGACTTGTGATTTATAGGTGGCACTTGTGTTTGTTTTGGGTGGGACTTGTGATTTATAGGTGGCACTTGTGTTTGTTTGGGGTGGGACTTGTGATTTATAGGTGGCACTTGTGTTTGTTTTGGGTGGGACTTGTGTTTTTGGGAGGTGGGACTTGTGTTTGTTTTGGGTGGGACTTGTGATTTATAGGTGGCACTTGTGTTTGTTTTGGGTGGGACTTGTGATTTATAGGTGGCACTTGTGTTTGTTTTGGGTGGGACTTGTGATTTATAGGTGGCACTTGTGTTTGTTTTGGGTGGGACTTGTGATTTATAGGTGGCACTTGTGTTTGTTTTGGGTGGGACTTGTGATTTATAGGTGGCACTTGTGTTTGTTTTGGGTGGGACTTGTGATTTATAGGTGGCACTTGTGTTTGTTTGGGGTGGGACTTGTGATTTATAGGTGGCACTTGTGTTTGTTTTGGGTGGGACTTGTGTTTTTAGGAGGTGGGACTTGTGTTTGTTTTGGGTGGGACTTGTGATTTATAGGTGGCACTTGTGTTTGTTTTGGGTGGGACTTGTGATG
>JAULUF010000047.1:7157500-7159631 GCA_031834385.1 Semotilus atromaculatus
TTAGGGTTAGGGTTAGGGTTAGGGTTAGGGTTAGGGTTAGGGTTAGGGTTAGGGTTAGGGTTAGGGTTAGGGTTAGGGTTAGGGTTAGGGTTAGGGTTAGGGTTAGGGTTAGGGTTAGGGTTAGGGTTAGGGTTAGGGTTAGGGTTAGGGTTAGGGTTAGGGTTAGGGTTAGGGTTAGGGTTAGGGTTAGGGTTAGGGTTAGGGTTAGGGTTAGGGTTAGGGTTAGGGTTAGGGTTAGGGTTAGGGTTAGGGTTAGGGTTAGGGTTAGGGTTAGGGTTAGGGTTAGGGTTAGGGTTAGGGTTAGGGTTAGGGTTAGGGTTAGGGTTAGGGTTAGGGTTAGGGTTAGGGTTAGGGTTAGGGTTAGGGTTAGGGTTAGGGTTAGGGTTAGGGTTAGGGTTAGGGTTAGGGTTAGGGTTAGGGTTAGGGTTAGGGTTAGGGTTAGGGTTAGGGTTAGGGTTAGGGTTAGGGTTAGGGTTAGGGTTAGGGTTAGGGTTAGGGTTAGGGTTAGGGTTAGGGTTAGGGTTAGGGTTAGGGTTAGGGTTAGGGTTAGGGTTAGGGTTAGGGTTAGGGTTAGGGTTAGGGTTAGGGTTAGGGTTAGGGTTAGGGTTAGGGTTAGGGTTAGGGTTAGGGTTAGGGTTAGGGTTAGGGTTAGGGTTAGGGTTAGGGTTAGGGTTAGGGTTAGGGTTAGGGTTAGGGTTAGGGTTAGGGTTAGGGTTAGGGTTAGGGTTAGGGTTAGGGTTAGGGTTAGGGTTAGGGTTAGGGTTAGGGTTAGGGTTAGGGTTAGGGTTAGGGTTAGGGTTAGGGTTAGGGTTAGGGTTAGGGTTAGGGTTAGGGTTAGGGTTAGGGTTAGGGTTAGGGTTAGGGTTAGGGTTAGGGTTAGGGTTAGGGTTAGGGTTAGGGTTAGGGTTAGGGTTAGGGTTAGGGTTAGGGTTAGGGTTAGGGTTAGGGTTAGGGTTAGGGTTAGGGTTAGGGTTAGGGTTAGGGTTAGGGTTAGGGTTAGGGTTAGGGTTAGGGTTAGGGTTAGGGTTAGGGTTAGGGTTAGGGTTAGGGTTAGGGTTAGGGTTAGGGTTAGGGTTAGGGTTAGGGTTAGGGTTAGGGTTAGGGTTAGGGTTAGGGTTAGGGTTAGGGTTAGGGTTAGGGTTAGGGTTAGGGTTAGGGTTAGGGTTAGGGTTAGGGTTAGGGTTAGGGTTAGGGTTAGGGTTAGGGTTAGGGTTAGGGTTAGGGTTAGGGTTAGGGTTAGGGTTAGGGTTAGGGTTAGGGTTAGGGTTAGGGTTAGGGTTAGGGTTAGGGTTAGGGTTAGGGTTAGGGTTAGGGTTAGGGTTAGGGTTAGGGTTAGGGTTAGGGTTAGGGTTAGGGTTAGGGTTAGGGTTAGGGTTAGGGTTAGGGTTAGGGTTAGGGTTAGGGTTAGGGTTAGGGTTAGGGTTAGGGTTAGGGTTAGGGTTAGGGTTAGGGTTAGGGTTAGGGTTAGGGTTAGGGTTAGGGTTAGGGTTAGGGTTAGGGTTAGGGTTAGGGTTAGGGTTAGGGTTAGGGTTAGGGTTAGGGTTAGGGTTAGGGTTAGGGTTAGGGTTAGGGTTAGGGTTAGGGTTAGGGTTAGGGTTAGGGTTAGGGTTAGGGTTAGGGTTAGGGTTAGGGTTAGGGTTAGGGTTAGGGTTAGGGTTAGGGTTAGGGTTAGGGTTAGGGTTAGGGTTAGGGTTAGGGTTAGGGTTAGGGTTAGGGTTAGGGTTAGGGTTAGGGTTAGGGTTAGGGTTAGGGTTAGGGTTAGGGTTAGGGTTAGGGTTAGGGTTAGGGTTAGGGTTAGGGTTAGGGTTAGGGTTAGGGTTAGGGTTAGGGTTAGGGTTAGGGTTAGGGTTAGGGTTAGGGTTAGGGTTAGGGTTAGGGTTAGGGTTAGGTTAGGGTTAGGGTTAGGGTTAGGGTTAGGGTTAGGGTTAGGGTTAGGGTTAGGGTTAGGGTTAGGGTTAGGGTTAGGGTTAGGGTTAGGGTTAGGTTAGGGTTAGGGTTAGGGTTAGGGTTAGAGTTAGGGTTAGGGTTAGGGTTAGGGTTAGGGTTAGGGTTAGGGTTAGGGTTAGGGTTAGGGTTAGGGTTAGGGTTAGAGTAGGGTTAGGGTTAGGGTTAGGGTTAGGGTTAGGGTTAG
>JAULUF010000048.1:0-47500 GCA_031834385.1 Semotilus atromaculatus
GAGAGAGAGAGAGAGAGAGAGAGAGGGAGAGAGAGAGAGAGGGAGAGAGATAGAGAGAGAGAGAGAGAGAGGGAGAGAGAGAGAGGGAGAGAGAGAGAGAGAGAGGGAGAGGGAGAGAGAGAGAGAGAGGGAGAGGGAGAGAGAGGGAGAGAGAGAGAGAGGGAGAGAGAGAGATAGAGAGAGAGAGACGTTTAACACTTCTTTTATTTTTCTATCATATTATACAATAGTCATCACACTTCTGTAATTAATAACAATACTAATAACAATAAGTAATAAATAACATTATAAATTCAATATTGATTACTTCAAATTTCAACAATACCAATAAAACACTAATTTGTCATCATCATTCACAAAAATAAAATTTTCATTTATACACCACTTTTTAAAAAAAAGTAACATATCATTGTTCATTTTATAAAATTCATACTCTATTTTAACTCTGGATTCTACCAAAGCTTTGAACAATCCTACTATATTAACTCTTTTATCTTCATTTTCAAGTTTATATGCTTTCCAAATAGTCAACTTCGCTTGACCAATTAAAAAATTGGAAAAAGTGCAGGACTCACTTTGAGACTTAATATATTTAAACCCAAAAATAAAAATTGTTTTTGAAAAATTCCAACCAAAGCCTTCAAATATATTCTCTAAGAGATTCAAAAGAGGTACAATTCTATAACAATCGAAAAAGATGTGAAACACAGTATCCGATATATTACAAAATTTGCAAACTGAAGATGTACTAAGATTGCACTTGAACAAGAACGTTTTTGTTGCTAATGCGCAGTGCAGAATACGCCACTGTAAATCTCCAGATCGTTTTGGCAATGGACTCTTATAAAACAAATGCCATGAAGGTGATTGAACATCAGGGACAGATAAATAACTCCTCCATTTTGTATCCGTCTTATTTTTAAATTGTTCACAAAATCTTGACTTAACGCAGGCTAAATACAAAAGTCGCTTACTGCTTTCTGCAAATGACACATGTTGAAGTTCTTTTAAGGAAAAAAGTTGTCTCATATCCCCATTATCCTGCCAATTACATGGTGTTACAAATAATTTGGGAAAAACACTTTGATTTAAACCATTGACAAAATAATCTTCAAGAAACTTATTGAATGATATAGGAAAAGATGATTTTAGCTTGCTTAAAACATTCTTCACTATCCTTTCTGATTTCCTGCCCATTTGTTTGGTTATTTCTTGTGCACAAAACCATGTACAATGTTCTGTGTCAACTAAATCTGCCACTTTTAAAACACCAGATGAAATAAAAGTGTTGATTCCAATAGTTGGCAATTTAGACGGATGACATAGCCAGGAATTATGAAAAAGTGGTTCTTCAAGACCGAAATGATTCTCTCTTTCCACCGTAAATATACTCCATGCTCTCAGTACAGACTGATAGAAACCATTTATACCTAAACCTTTGATTGCATTGTTAGAAATAAGGAATAGTTGTCTATCAAGTCCCATTTTACTAACTGCTCGAAATACTGCTAAACCATACACAATCCATGGTTGTGGATCAGTGTTATACAGCAGCTTTTGAGCTGATTGTAACCTCATAGCTTTCCATTTAGCGGTTAGATCAATGAGACCCTGACCACCCTCAAACACAGGTAAACTCAGAATGCCTGGATGAACCCAGTGATGTCCTCCCCAGAAAAAGTTCACAAAGTGTTTCTGGAGTAGCTGCAAAAGTCCAGCAGGAGGGTCTAAAACAGTCAGTCGATGCCACAACATGGAAGCAGCTAAATTGTTTATCACTAAAACTCTGCCTCTACATGATAACTGTGGCTGAATCCAGTTCCATCTTTTCAATCGTCCCAATATCTTTTCAACCACTCCATCCCAATTCCTTGTCATGTACTGTTGAGTGCCAAAAAAGATTCCAAGGATCTTCAACCCCTCAGTGTTCCAGTGGCACTGTTGTGGAAGATGAGGTGGAGCTTCTTCCTTCCACTGACCACAAAGTAAAGCTTCTGTTTTGTTCCAATTGACCTTCGCCGAAGATGCTTTTTGAAACAAGTCCAGACACCTGCTCAATTGAAAAATATCTTCTTGAGATCTTATTATGACCGTTACGTCATCAGCATATGCAATAAGCCTCACATCAGTAGTTTCTGATATGTTGGGATTAAGGACTGAAACACCTTGTAGCTTTTCTCTTAGAACTCTCAGTAGAGGTTCGATAGATATTACATATAAGAGTCCCGAGAGGCTGCACCCTTGTCTTACACCTCGCCGCACAGGAAAAGTTCTAGTTAAAGTTCCGTTGATCTTCAACATACTAAAAACATCTGTGTAGAGTATCTTGATCCATGAGATGAACTGTTCTCCAAAGCCAAAAGCTGATAAGGCATTAAGAAGGTATGCGTGGTCGACTCTGTCGAACGCCTTCTCCTGGTCAAGTGATAACAGTCCCACATCAAGTCCATAAATCTCAGTAAAATGCAACAAGTCTCGCACAAGAAAAAGGTTATCGAAAATAGAACGTCTTGGGATACAATAAGACTGGTCTTTATAAATTATCGAAGCCATAACATTTTTCAAGCGGTTTGTTAATGCCTTCGAAAGTATTTTATAATCTATCCCTAAGAGAGAGATAGGGCGCCAGTTCTTTAAAAGTCCTAGATCTCCTTTCTTTGGCAATAACGTAATTATTGCTCTTCTGCAACTGAGAGGAAGGATTTTTGATTTTCCACATTCAAGAAACACAGAGTGCAGATCTGGTCCAATCAATGACCACAAAGCCTTGTAGAACTCGGCTGTCAGTCCGTCCAGTCCTGGAGCTCGTCCCACAGACTGCTGTTTAGCAGCCTCGCTCAACTCTTCAAGGGAGAGTGGCTTTTCTAGTGGCGTCTTCTCATCTTCATTCAATTTTGGAGTTCCAGTAAGAAAATAATCTGTTGCTTTAGAATCACAAGGTTCAGCACTATACAGTTCTTCATAAAAGGATAAAACTTGTGAAATAATTTCTCTCTTATCTGTTGTCTCTCTTCCATCGGACAATTTTAGATGACTGATTAACTTCTTTTCTCGAACCTTTTTCTCCAAAGCAAAAAAGAATGATGTTGAAGAGTCCATGTTATTAAGCTGAGTAAATCTTTTTTGGACCATTGATCCTTGATCCCTTTCTTCATGCAAATTCTTCAGAAGAAAATTATATTGTTCAAACAAATCCACACTTGTTCCACTGCTTTCACTTATGGAGCTATTCAATCTCATAATTTCTTCTTCCAACTGTTCGATTTTCTTCTGAATTTCTTTTGTATTATTTTTTACATACTGTTGGCAAAAGGACTGAATATGGATTTTCCCAATGTCCCACCACTGACTTAGGGATTTAAACTCGGTCTTTCTCTCTCTCCAAGCTCTCCAAAAGAAAGCAAATAGATGTACAAACGTGCGATCTCGCAACAGAGTATTATTAAAATGCCAATAAGATTTAAAGGTATTACTCGATGTTGTAACTATAACAGAAACATAGAAATGATCAGAAATTGGAGTAGGAACAATTTTACTATCAAAAATATGTCCTCTTTGACACTTCTGAACATATATTCGATCTAATCTAGCACCTGATACTGTGTTGGAATTCACTTTCAACCATGTGTACTGCCTAATTTTGGGGAAAGATTCTCTCCACACATCTACAAGGGAATAAAAAGTTACTACTTTCTTAAGAGCTTCAGCGGAAATAGGATGTGGTTCGTCATGATTCCTATCAACTGTATGATCAAGAGTACAATTAAAATCTCCTGCCACAATAATCAAGTTCTCACGAGGAATATTAATCATTGCGTCCTGTAACTTCTTAAAGAATAAGACTCGTTCGTACCCGACATTAGGAGCATATACATTAATAAAGGAAAAAGACAAGCCTTGCAAAATAATATCCACCCGCTGCATTCTTCCAGGAATAATTTCTATCATATTGGGAGCATTACCCTGAACGCTTTCCGATATGAGAACAGCTACTCCAGCGCTTACACTGGAACCATGGCTAAGAAAAACCTGTCCTTTCCATTCACTTAGCCATTCTGCCTGGTTAAATACATCTGTGTGTGTTTCTTGCAAAAATATCACACTTGACTTTTTAAAAGCCAAAAATTTGAAAAGTGCACTCCTCTTTTCTTTATTACGACATCCATTTACATTTAAAGATCCGGTATTTAAGGATGTCATAATATCTTAATACAGCAGGTGATATCTACACAGCACTGTCTTTTCCCAAACTCTTAACGGCTACTATTTTTATAAATCATCTTCTTTACTTTGGTAATTATTTTTTTAAGTCGATACCGTTTTTGTCTACTAAACTCCTCAACTGTTGCATTCATCATGACTTCTCTACAAGATACTAAAAATCTTCTTAAATCTGGAAAAAACAAATCAAATTGTGGATTCCGTACACCTTTGGTCTCATCAAGGAAAGCACTAATCTCTCTTGTAGAATAGACTTTGGTTTCACTGCCACTCAATTCTGATGTGCCTGTTTGAGAATCAATGTCTCCCATTTCTAAAAAACTCCCTACACTCTCACATTCATCTGAATCACTATCAGTCCTGGCGACACTAGAGCCGGCTGTAAATATCTGACTACAATTTTCATTTACTTCATCTGATTTATCATCATTTTTGTTATTTGTTTCTACATACTCCATCAATAGATCTTCATCTCTATTTTTGGACTGCAAAGATTGTGCTTCTATACTCTCATTTCCCCCCTCTACAGCATTAGCACTTGTAGCGCCATCTACTGTATCATCTACAGTGTTTACATTATCTATCTTTACATTTCTCTCAACAACTTCATCTATCACTTCATCTATCACTTCGTGAACGGCCGCGTTATCTCCCTGAACGGCCGCGTTAACACCCTGAACGGCCGCGTTAACACCCTGAACGGCCGCCTTATCCCCCTGAACGGCCGCGTTAACACTCTGAACGGCCGCGTTAACACCCTGAACGGACGCGCTAACACCCTGAACGGACGCGCTAACACTCTGAACGGACGCGCTAACACCCTGAACGGCCGCGCTAACACTCTGAACGGCCGCGTTAACACCCTGAACGGCCGCGTTAACACCCTGAACGGACGCGCTAACACTCTGAAAGGACGCGTTAACACCCTGAACGGACGTGCTAACACCCTGAACGGACGCGCTAACACTCTGAACGGCCGCGTTAACACCCTGAACGGACGCGCTAACACTCTGAAAGGACGCGTTAACACCCTGAACGGACGCGCTAACACCCTGAACGGACGCGCTAACACCCTGAACGGCCGCGCTAACACCCTGAACGGCCGCGTTAACACCCTGAACGGCCGCGTTAACACCCTGAACGGCCGCGTTAACACCCTGAACGGACGCGCTAACACTCTGAAAGGACGCGTTAACACCCTGAACGGACGCGCTAACACCCTGAACGGACGCGCTAACACTCTGAACGGCCGCGTTAACACCCTGAACGGCCGCGTTAACACCCTGAACGGACGCGCTAACACTCTGAAAGGACGCGTTAACACCCTGAACGGACGCGCTAACACCCTGAACGGACGCGCTAACACTCTGAACGGCCGCGTTAACACCCTGAACGGCCGCGTTAACACCCTGAACGGACGCGCTAACACTCTGAAAGGACGCGTTAACACCCTGAACGGCCGCGCTAACACCCTGAACGGACGCGCTAACACCCTGAACGGCCGCGCTAACACTCTGAACGGCCGCGTTAACACCCTGAACGGCCGCGTTAACACCCTGAACGGACGCGCTAACACTCTGAAAGGACGCGTTAACACCCTGAACGGACGCGCTAACACTCTGAAAGGACGCGTTATCCCCCTGAACGGACGCATTACTTTCTTTAATGGCCGCGTTATTCTCTTGAACATTTTGTTTTTGAGTTGTTTTGGGACATGTCTGTTTCTGGTGTCCATGTTCACCACACAAAAAACACCGCATATGATCTGAAGTGATGAAGATTGTGTAGTCTTTACCCTCTACTGCTATTTTTAGCACCAGATTAAGCGGCTCATTTTGCGAATTGGGTATCATGTATGTAAAACGTCGGAAAGACATGACATGTTTAAAGTTTGGATTTTTTAGACCCAACGGAATCATCTTAATAGGAGCAGTTAATTTTCCGTACCGTTCAAGAATTTCTTTCAAAGTTCCTTCCTTTATAAATGGAGGTACGTTAGAAAGTACAACTTTCTTAGAAGGATTTGACAAAGGCAGTACCGGTAAAAATGTATTGTTCACAACGAGTCCTTTCTCTAACAGTTCAACAACCATTGGAACTTCTTTAAGAAATATAACGAGTGCTCTGTTCATCCGTGAGGCTGATTTAATGTTTAAACCACCGACCTGTTCGCTGATCGCTGTCAGTACGTCCTCAATTGACATGGAGTCATCCGGCGTACACTTGCAACCATGGTCGAGGGTCAAACGTGAAAAATCACTGCCTACCTCCATACCTACGCGCAAAAATGCGCTGACCTCAGTCAGCGCTCCGAAGTTAATCTATAATTTGCTTACAAAACAATTTATAATTAAGAAGAAATTGAGAAAACAAACAGGGAACGCAGCCAAAAACAACGTGCTCTGATGCAAACACTCCCGCCGCTACCCACAATCCAGAGAGAGAGAGAGAGAGAGAGAGGGAGTGAGAGAGAGAGTTATTCTGGTTATTCTGGGATTCTGGATGAGTGAGATCGGCCTGTGTTGTTATTGCCGGAGTTTCTGAAGCTCGTGTGAAGACTCCGCCCTCTTCTGGATGGAGGCGGAGCTAAAGCTCATTTACATTAAAGAGACACACACAGAAAAGCAGATCGTTTTTGCTCACACCCTAAAAGGGGCAAATTTGACAAGCGATAATAAATGATCTGGTATTTTGAGCTCAAATTTCACAGACACATTCTTGGGACACCAGAGATTTAGATTTCACCTTGTGAAAAGGGGCATAATATGTCACCTTTAAATAACATACTAATTAAAACATCAGGCCAGAAGAGCTTGTTTGCAGTGAGCTGTTGTTGAAGGTGTTCTACACACACACACACACACACACAGTACCCGTGCTGAAGTCGGTGGAGATGGGTGTGGAGGAGCTCTCGGCCTGCAGGACAGCTGTGTATCGGGAGTTCGGGATCAGCCGGCTCAACTTCAGCTCCGTCACTGTGGGATCGACCGTCACTTCCTGTGAGGAACACACACACACACACACACACACACACACCATCTTACCACCGCGGCATCACTCACTCATCGCTCACACTGATCACACGCTGGGTTTCTGACCTGGATCTCCTGGCCATCTGTGAAGTATCTCAGCTTGTAACCAGTGATGGCAGATACAGGTGGTTTCCATGACAACAGTGCGGTGCGAGGCGTCACCTGACTGGCCTTCAGATCACGAGGACCTTCCACTGTTTTACCGGCACCTGCAACATGCAGAGGATTCTCCTTCAACGCAAACAGGTGCTGTTTCAATGAGAAGCAATGTTTAGAACTATATCTTAATCATTATAGTTATCGTCCTTGGAGCGAACAGGCCTTTAAAGAGCCCATTTTATGCCCTTTTAGTCGTGATGTTGTTTTCAGGCTCTACTGCAACAGGTTTTCCTGTAATGTTGATTATTTTCCTCATATTCTCAATTGTTGCGGCTCCTCACTTCCCAGTCTGTTAGTAACGCTCTGTTTACTTCCTGTCTCTATGAAGCCCCTCCTTCTGAAAAGCACACTGTGCTCTGATTGGTCGGCTGGATCAGTGTGCTGTGATTGGTCGAGCGCTTCGAGTGTGTTTGGGAAATGTCCCGCCCCTTACCATAACCGGCAGTTTAACACACTACTAACTAACTCACCCAGGCCCCGCCCCTTTATTCTGCGTATTAATTATTATAATGAGGAATATTGTGAGTGTACAATGGAGGCGTTTCAGGAGTTCAGAAACACTGACACTGATATAGAGAAGAACTGGAGCTTTCAATGATCAAACAGCAACAGTAAAGAAAGCTGAACATGTGAAACAGCAGAATTGGTGTTGGGTACTCGTCGGGTCTCGTCGGGTCTCGTCGGGTCTCGCCGGGTCTCGGGTCTCGTTTGGTCTCGTTGGGTCTCGCCGGGTCTCGTTGGGTCTTGTCGGGTCTCGTCGGGTCTCGGGTCTCGCCGGGTCTCGCCGGGTCTCGGGTCTCGTTTGGTCTCGTTGGGTCTCGTCGGGTCTCGTCGGGTCTCGCCGGGTCTCGCCGGGTCTCGTCGGGTCTCGCCGGGTCTCGGGTCTCGCCGGGTCTCATCGGGTCTCGTTGGGTCTCGTTGGGTCTCGCCGGGTCTCGTCGGGTCTCGCCGGGTCTCGTCGGGTCTCACAGGGTCTCGTCGGGTCTCACAGGGTCTCGGCGGGTCTCGTTTGATCTCGTTAGGTTTCGCCGGGTCTTGCCGGGTCTCGTCGGGTCTCGTCGGGTCTCGTCGGGTCTCGCCGGGTCTCGTCGGGTCTCGTCGGGTCTCGTCGGGTCTCGCCGGGTCTCGTCGGGTCTCGTTGGGTCTCGGGTCTCGGCGGGTCTCGCCGGGTCTCGTCAGGGCCAACGGCCAGGGTTTATTGGCCCGCCGAATACCTCGGTCCAAAGCGGGCCGGATCAGGCTTGAGGAGTTACGAACAGAGGAGTTTACCGGAGTCTGGAGACAGCCACGGATGAGTCCATATACAGCTAACATCAGCATTAAAGACTTTAACATCATTTGAGCTCAAAACTCACTTTCAGACAGCAGCGAGTGTTTGAAATCACTTCTGTTTGTGATCCGATGTGGATTCTGGTCACCGTATAAGGCAGAAATGTTTATATGAAATGCAATAGACTATGTGCGGTAACCATTACTATAGTAAACATGGTAAATACGACCACTTGAAGAAATCTGACAAATCATATAGGCGATCACATATAGGCTAGTCTCAGCTCTTTAAACCGGACTGTCTGATATCCATTCTCGACTGAATAAGCACATGTGTCCTCGTTCTTTTGTGAAATAACGGTAATCACTTCATTTCTGTGTGACTAATGTGCAATCTTGACACAAATGAATTCATTATGATCAATGTATCACTTTTAATTAAAACCGATGCTTGTGTTTGAAATCTTGAAGTAAACAACAAAAATGCGTTTTGTGATAGTTCTCGCTAGTTTCCAGATTTCTTTCTTTCTTATAGTTTTCTGATAAAACTTCCATTTGCTGGTGAAATGATGTGTTTGTGTGCCGTTGCTCCAAAGAGAGGTGTGTTACGGTGTGTTTTAGGGAAGCGCTGTGGAGCTTCAGGCCTGACGGTGGAAACACAGAGTAGTTTTGGGCTCGGTGCTCCAGACCCGAGGCTATCAACTCCGCCCGCCCGTTTACAGCCCTGGCTCACACCGACCACAGTGGAAGCAAGGATCACAGACTGATCCCAGTATCTCTGACGACCTCTGACCTGTGGTGACCTCTGACCTTTGGTTGTGACCTCTGACCTGTGGTGACCCCTCACCTGTGGTGCTGAAGCTTGCGGTGGCTCTGGAGCTGCTCAGGTCTCTCAGTCGGCTCTGGATGCTCACGCTGTACCGGGTCGAGGATCTCAGCGCCTGCAGCTGCTCTTCAGCTGCGTTTCCGGACACTTCCATGGTTACTCCAGGGGCTGATGGAGGAGAGCACAGGTCATCTACAGCAATACTGACAAGTGTGGCAATACTTTCTTTTCTGACAAACCATAAACCACATTTTAGTATCATTTAGAGGGTCTACGCCGAGACAGCACAGATCACATACCTGCGTCTGAGCTGTACACAATGATGTAATGGTCCACGGTCGCCAGGGCGGGTCTCCATAGCAACAGCGCTTTACTGTCGGTGACGTTTATGACCCGCAGGTCTGTTGGCGGATCAGGCACTGAGGGAAACACATGCGTGCCAGATTACCAACACTGATCAGTTATTCTGCTGAGACTCGAAGTTTGCTGTTGATCTGAGTGTCTGAATGGAATGGAATGTTTTTGATCATGTTAAGTACAACCCTACAGACACACCAGTAAAGTAGTAGTAAGCATTCATACTAGAAAAGTTGAACAGTCGTTTAGCAGATGCTTTTAATTCACGAGTTCACACTTACAAATAAGTCAGATAAAATAAATGCGTATTTGGCGTGCTGTCCGAGGAGAGGGCTCCGGGCTCGGTATTCGGCCAGAACCCAGAATACTCCCCCCGTATTGCTGGTTAAGAAGTAACCAGGCGAGTGTGAGGAGACGGGGTGGTGAAAAACTGTAGAGGAACATTGGTGAGTCAAATGAGTGTACATATACAGGTCTCCAACTCAAGTTGATTGGATAGACATGTTGGTTTCTGATTGTCGACAGCTGGTTCGAATGATGTGATAATTGGATCAATTATTTGAACATGCCTCCCGAACTTTGTTTATAAAACATCATTAAAAAAAAAAGATAGTTATTTTTATACTGTACAACATTTCAACCCACCAAATTAGTTTAGTTACTGCCTTACATGGAAGTGAAAAACTTCCCTTGATGAGTGTTACATCATCCTGTACGAGTGTTTCTGTAATGAGGATAGGGTTAGGGTTAGAGACTCACGGGTGGTCACCGCGTCTGTGATGGAGTCGCTCTCGTCTTGTCCGAGCACCGACGCCACGCTGACCTCGTATGAGGAGCCGGGAGACACTGGAGCGAGATCCAGGCGGAGCGTCTCTGAGTTCACACTGACAGAGACCGGCTCACCTGCCGTCACACACACGCACACACACACACACACACACACACGCACGCACACACACACACACACACACACACAAGCACACACACACACACACACGCACGCGCGCACGCACACACACACACACACACACACACACACAGACACACACACAATCATCCGATCAATTCCACACGGACAAAATCAAGCCCCGCCCACATTTGTTCTTGTTCCAGATGCGTTTCACTCGGATATATATGGAAGCTTGTTTCCGCCACAGAATAAAACATTTTAAAACATAATTGTGACTTTTTATCTTACAATTGCGAGTTTACATCTCGCAATTCTGACTTTATTTCTGAGAATTGCGAGATATAAACTCACAATTCTTACTTTATAACTCACAATTGCGACTTTATATAACGCAGTTCCTTAAAAGTCAGAATTGCGAGATGTAAACTTACAATTGTGAGATAAAAAGTCACAATTACCTTTTTTATATTTTATTCTGTGGCGGAAACGAGCTTTCATAGATATACGGCACAATATGAAAGAAAAAAACTACCGCAATTTCCCTTTCATGATCCCCATTTCATGCTCACTTTTTCATGCTCACCATTTCATGCTCACTATTTCATGCTCACCATTTCATGCTCACCATTTCATGATCACCATTTCATGCTCACTATTTCATGCTCACTTTTTCATGCTCACCATTTCATGCTCACCATTTCATGCTCACTATTTCATGCTCACTATTTCATGCTCACATTTTCATGCTCACCATTTCATGTTCACTATTTCATGATCACTATTTAATGCTCACTATTTCATGATCACCATTTCATGCTTACTTTTTCATGATCACCATTTCATGCTCACTATTTCATGCTCACTTTTTCATGATCACCATTTCATGATCACTTTTTCATGATCACCATTTCATGATCACCATTTCTTGCTCACCATTTCATGCTCACCATTTTATGATCACCATTTTATGATCACCATTTCATGCTCACCATTTTATGATCACCATTTCATGATCACCATTTCATGCTCACCATTTTATGATCACCATTTTATGATCATCATTTTATGATCACCATTTCATGCTCACTATTTCATGATCACCATTTTATGATCACCATATAACGCTCATCATTTTATGATCACCATTTAATGATCACCATATCATGATGATTATTTCTTGATCACCATTTCTTGCTCACCATTTCATGCTCACCATTTTATGATCACCATTTTATGATCACCATTTCATGCTCACCATTTTATGATCACCATTTCATGCTCACCATTTTATGATCACCATTTTATGATTATCATTTTATGATCACAATTTCATGCTCACTATTTCATGATCACCATTTCATGCTCACTATTTCATGCTCACTTTTTCATGCTCACCATTTCATGCTCACTTTTCATGCTCACTATTTCATGCTCACATTTTCATGCTCACCATTTCATGCTCACTATTTCATGATCACTATTTAATGCTCACTATTTCATGATCACCATTTCATGCTCACTTTTTCATGATCACCATTTCATGCTCACTATTTCATGCTCACTTTTTCATGATCACCATTTCATGATCACTATTTCATGATCACTATTTAATGCTCACTATTTCATGATCACCATTTCATGCTCACTTTTTCATGCTCACTTTTTCATGATCACCATTTCATGCTCACTATTTCATGATCACTTTTTCATGATCACCATTTCATGATAATTTTTATATGATCACCATTTCATGCTCACTATTTCATGCTCACTTTTTCATGATCACCATCATTATTTCTTGATCACCATTTCTTGCTCACCATTTCATGCTCACCATTTTATGATCACCATTTTATGATCACCATTTCATGCTCACCATTTCATGATCACCATTTTATGATCACCATTTTATGATCACCATTTCATGCTCAACATTTTATGATCACCATATCATGATCACCATTTTATGATCACAATTTCATGATCACCATTTCATGCTCACTATTTCATGATCACCATTTTATTATGATAATTTCTTGATCACCATTTTTATGATCACCATTTTTATGATCACCATTTTATGATCACCATTTCATGCTCACTATTTCATGATCGCCATTTCATGCTCACTATTTCATGATCACCATTTCATGATCACCATTTCATGATCACCATTTCTTGATCACCATTTTATGATCACCATTTTATGATCACAATTTCATGATCACCATTTCATGCTCACTATTTCATGATCACCATTTCATGATCACCATTTCATGCTCACTATTTCATGATCACCATTTTATGATCACCATTTCATGATCACCATTTCATGCTCACCATTTCATGATCACCATTTCATGATCACCATTTCTTGATCACCATTTTATGATCACCATTTTATGATCACAATTTCATGATCACCATTTCATGCTCACTATTTCATGATCACCATTTTTATGATCACCATTTTATGATCACCATTTCATGCTCACTATTTCATGATCACCATTTCATGCTCACTATTTCATGATCACCATTTCATGATCACCATTTCATGATCACCAAGCTCAGGAGGTCATGATCAATATTACAGGTGAAACTCGAAAAATTAGAATTTTGTACAAAAGTTATGATTTTGATGAGTATAGCTTACAGCTTATGACAACTTATGAAAAAGTATAATCATGCATATGCAAATTCACATTTTTCAAGTTTTACCTGTATAGGAATTTTACAGTCTTAAATTTATTCAACCCAAAATCCTGAAATAATAGGGCTGTGGGACACAAACTGGCAGTGAATGAATGCGACGTGTGTTTCTAATGGGAAGGGTTACGTTACCTTCTTGTACGTGGGTGTGTGTGATCTTGAATCCAGACACCTTGCTCTTGGGTTTGGCCCAGGACACGGTGAAGGAGCTGTCGGTCACATCGCTGAAGACCAGCGCAGACGGAGGCTCCGGGCCTGGAGCAACAATACAAACAGGTCAGAGCGAGAAGGAGACAGAGAGACGAAAGAGAAGAAGTTCCCAATAGAGAGTCCTCACAAAAAAAGGTCAAGGATAAAGGAGAACAACAAATAAACCAGAGAAATTGAAAGGGAAGAAATTAAGATGTAACGATGAAAACAAAATCAGAGTAAAACATTAAGCAGAATTTGTTTACTTGCATTCACAATTCTCTGGTCTCTGTGCAAACCCTCACATAAGGCTGTCTACGGGTTATTTCAGGGACAATATGAGTGTATATATGTGCAGTCGAAACATATATACAGTATATAGGCCAAGGCCTATACAGTGTCCACAGAAACCTGTTAATGACGGACACAAGATCCTGCACAGAAAACACAAGCATGATATTATGATGCTGCTCATTTCAACCTGGAGAGGAGAAGAAAAATGCAAAGATGAAATGAGTGAGGAAGTGAAGGAAACATTGTGAACAGCCGTCTGGTCATTTCATTAAAAGAAGCACAGTTTGTGTTGTGTGGTGTGTAGTTGTGTTGTGTTGTGTTGTGTTGTGTTGTGTGGTGTTGTGTGGTGTGGTGTGGTGTGGTGTGGTGTGGTGTGGTGTTGTGTGGTGTGGTGTTGTGTGGTGTGGTGTTGTGTGGTGTGGTGTTGTGTGACTGATGACCACAGCCTTACCCTGGTGTTGTGTTGTGTTGTGTTGTGTTGTGTTGTGTTGTGTGTGTTGTGTTGGAGCGGTTACGTGAGATGAGACCAAGACTAATGACCACGGCCTTACCCTGGTGTTGTGTGTGTGTGTTGTGTGACTGATGACCACTGCCTTACCCTGGTGTTGTTTGTGTGTGTTGTGTGACTGATGACCACGGCCTTACCCTGGTGTTGTGTGTTGTGTGTGTGTGTTCTGTGACTGATGACCATGGCCTTACCCTGGTGTTGTGTTGTGTTGTTTTGTGTTGTGTGGTGTTGTGTTGTATGGTGTGGTGTGGTGTGGTGTTATGTGTTGTGTGTGTTGTGTTGGAGCGGTTACGTGAGACGAGACCAAGACTGATGACCACGGCCTTACCCTGGTGTTGTGTGGTGTTGTGTGTTGTGTGGTGTTGTGTTGTGTGTGTTGTGTGACTGATGACCACGGCCTTACCCTGGTGTTGTGTGTTGTGTTGTGTGGTGTTGTGCTGTATGGTGTGGTGTGGTGTGTTGTGTTGTGTGTGTTGTGTTGGAGCGGTTACGTGAGACGAGACCAAGACTGATGACCATAGCCTTACCCTGGTGTTGTGTGGTGTTGTGTGTTGTGTTGTGTTGTGTGACTGATGACCACAGCCTTACCCTGGTGTTGTGTGTTGTGTTGTGTGGTGTTGTGTTGTATGGTGTGGTGTGGTGTTGTGTGTTGTGTTGTGTGGTGTGGTGTTGTGTTGTATGGTGGGGTGTGGTGTGGTGTTGTGTGTTGTGTTGTGTGTGTTGTGTTGGAGCGGTTACGTGAGACGAGACCAAGACTGATGACCACAGCCTTACCCTGGTGTTGTGTGTTGTGTTGTGTTGTGTGGTGTTGTGTGTTGTGTTGTGTGTGTTGTGTGTGGTGTGTGTTGTGTGACTGATGACCACGGTCTTACCCTGGTGTTGTGTGTTGTGTTGTGTTGTGTGGTGTTGTGTTGTATGGTGTGGTGTGGTGTTGTGTGTTGTGTTGTGTGTGTTGTGTTGGAGCGGTTACGTGAGATAGAGACCAAGACTGATGACCACGGCCTTACCCTGGTGTTGTGTTGTGTGGTGTTGTGTGGTATTGTGCTGTGTGTTGTGCTGTGTGTTGTGTGGTGTTGTGTGTTGTGTTGTGTGTGTTGTGTGACTGATGACCTCGGCCTTACCCTGGTGTTGTGTTGTGTGTTGTGTTGTGTTGTGTTGTGTGTTGTGTTGTGTGTGTTGTGTGACTGATGACCACGGCCTTACCCTGGTGTTGTGTGTTGTGTTGTGTTGTGTGGTGTTGTGTGTTGTGTTGTGTTGTGTGTTGTGTTGTGTGTGTTGTGTGACTGATGACCACGGCCTTACCCTGGTGTTGTGTGTTGTGTTGTGTTGTGTGGTGTTGTGTGTTGTGTTGTGTGTGTTGTGTGACTGATGACCACGGTCTTACCCCGGTGTTGTGTGGTGTTGTGTTGTGTTGTGTTGTGTGGTGTTGTGTGTTGTGTTGTGTGTTGTGTGACTGATGAACACGGCCTTACCCTGCTGAAGAACACATGAAGCTCTGGCTGAATCTCAGCCTGGGTGAGAAAAGATCACAGCTAATCAATGTGTGTTTGTTATTAGATAACCGTCTGCAGAAAATCATTTTGACTGATCCCTCAGTTTGTAAAGATGAACAAAATCACATTTACAGTGATGCATTTGCCAAGGTTTAAAAGCAGAAATGTGAAATTGTTGCACCATCAAATAAAGAATTATGTTTGAGAGAACTGCCAATTCTGGTAGATGAACAAACGATTGAACATTCTACCAGATTTAGAATAAAAGCATCACTCTCATGTGTGGATTTAGCTCATATCTAATGACATCATCATGCAGGCTGTGTATATTAATTTTACACAACATGTGATTAATTCAGTTTGATTTGTCTTCATTTTTACAAACAGAAGGACAAGCTGAAATTATTTTGGAAATCAATCGGATGATGCTGTTTTTAACTCAAAGTATGAACTAAATAAATTGTTGCATAAATCAGTAGTAGCTCTCATATCCGAAACAAATGTCACGTTCAATTAATTCAACTTATCACTGATACACTACGGCCGTAAGAGTTAAAGTGTGTTTGTGTGATCTAATGTTAATGTTAGTTATGAACAGTTAGTTATTACCAAATGAATGAGACAATGTTAAGGTGAAACTACTGAACTCTTTTTTTGTTCTGTTGGTATTCAAGACACACATTTGCCTGATGAGACTGTGTGTGCACGGACATACTGACACACACTACACCTTACGCCATTATTTAGCATGCTAGTTCCTGAACTCTTTCCCTGACCGAGTTTATTAAAAGTTGCCAGTCAGTGAGGCATTTTTTATCATTTTCACAGAACTTTCATGGCCCAGAATATTTTGTTGTATGAATATCTGAACAGAGCCTCTGATTAAAAAAACTAAATCTAGCTTTATGCATTCTTTTTCTCAAAACTTGATTGTGGGTAATAAAAAAAGCAACATTTTGAACAAAACTGTTGCTAAAGTGTTCGGGTTCGGGACGGGTTCGGGACGGTTTCAGGGCGGGTTCAGGATGGGTTCAGGGCGGGTTCAGGGCGGGTTAAGGACTGGTTCAGGGCGGGTTCATGGCGGGTTCAGGACTGGTTCAGGGCGGGTTCAGGGCGGGTTCAGGACGGGTCAGGACGGGTTGAGGACGGGTTCAGGACGGGTTCAGGACAGGTTCAGGACGGGTCAGGACGGGTTCAGGGCGGGTTCAGGACGGGTTCAGGGCGGGTTCAGGACGGGTTCAGGGCGGGTTCAGTACGGGTTCAGTACGGGTTCAGGGCGGGTTCAGTACGGGTTCAGGGCGGGTTCATGACGGGTTCAGGGCGGGTTCATGACGGGTTCAGGGCGGGTTCAGTATGGGTTCAGGGCGGGTTCATGACGGGTTCAGGGCGGGTTCAGTACGGGTTCAGTACGGGTTCAGGGCGGGTTCAGTACGGGTTCAGGGCGGGTTCAGGACGGGTTCAGGGCGGGTTCATGACGGGTTCAGGGCGGGTTCAGTACGGGTTCAGGGCGGGGCGGGTTAAGGACGGGTTCAGGGCGGGTTCAGGACGGGTCAGGACGGGTTGAGGACGGGTTCAGGACGGGTTCAGGACAGGTTCAGGACGGGTCAGGACGGGTTCAGAACAGGTTCAGGACGGGTCAGGACGGGTTCAGGACGGTTTCAGGGTGGGTTCAGGATGTGTTCAGGACAGGTTCAGGACGGGTTCAGGACGGGTTCAGGAAGGGCGTAACCCTTCCTGGGTCAACGGGAACATTTACATTTATAGCTGTTTAATGTTTGATGATCGTTTTATTTTACATGTGTGTCAGAAACGTGTTTTGATCCAGAGATCCTCTTTCAGAAGATGTGTGATAGCGCCCCCTACCGTATAAAGAGGTAATGCTCAGTATGTCCACACACGGCCCACAAAAGGCCAAATGCACAGGGTTAGCACAGGTCATACATTTATTAACATTTACATACACACTGCATGAATTTTAATCAAATCTTTGCTTTGATTAAAAGCTCCCGATAGCCAGGAGTGTACGATACACTGAACAGCATGGGGAAGCAACAGAGCTAAGCAGTGAAACTGAAGATCTCCGCTCAGAGCATTCATTCGGGCTAGCGGCTTGGCTTCTGGGCTAGAGTACCTGTGTGGATGACGAGGGAGTGAGTGTTGGAGCGAGACGCGGGTCCCTTCCCAGAGATGGATACGGAGTAGCGGGTCCGCGGGCGGAGATTGGTCATGTGGTGTGAGCGGGCCGGTCCCAGGAGAACCGCGCTCATGTTGCCCACACTCTTCATCTCTGCGCTCGGCACACTGGCCACGGGTTTATGGACCGCGGCTCTTCCTTCGCTCAGACTCTTGGCTGCATCATCCACTTCTTCTTCCTCGACTGTTCTTTCATCTTTTTCCATCTCATCCTTTTCTTTGCTTTCTGGTCCGAGCTCAGTTTGGGTGATTGTGGAGTGTTTGACCTTTCCCTGCGGAGCCGCCCGTGTCCGGTCTAACCCTGTGGGCGAGCCGTTGTTGACCCGCACGGGCTCAACCGAGCCGTCTGATTCGCTCAACACATATTCCCGGGTCTCATTATCCGTTTCCATTAGATGGCTGGTGGAAAAAGAGCTATCAGAGTTTCCTTTTCCATACGGACTGCTGTTTGGGGCCGCTTCAGTGGTTTTTTTTTGGGAATGTGTGCTGGCGGCGCCACTGGTCCTGTTGATTCCTGCATTTGGTCTAATCCTAACACTAGTGTAATGCTCTTTAGCCGAGGATAAGGCAGGGGTCACAGGTCGGACAGGACTGACCTGACTGATGGTCCTGTTGTTCCTCATCATGGGTTTAGAAGGAAAAGCTCGTCTCACGGGTCCTCGGGAAGGGTGTCGAGGCGGCTCTAGAACGGGCCTTGTGCGGTTCTGAAAAGGATTGACGTTGGGACGACGAGGAAAGGAACCCCTAAAAGGCGTCCGACGAAACGGCATCCCATCTGAGGCTTCAACGCCTGTGCTGTTTATGGCAGAGTCTTGTTTCAAAAGGAGTTTTACTGTTGTGTTCGGGAGTTCAGGAGCTGATTCCTGGATTTCTCTCGCGGCTGGAAATCTTGAACTTGACACTTTGGTCTCTACAAGGGCTTCTTTTGGAAAACCAGAGGCAATTGGACTAGGCCAAGATGGACGCTTCTCTTTTTGCCCCTCTGACGATGATGAAGAGTACGTCGACCTATGGAGTGTGTGTTTGGGCCTAGTTGGCGGTCTGGGGACGGACCGTGGCGATGCCTGGGTAGGGTGTCTTCTCGCTGCTCGTTCTGCGGTCGGCTGCTGTCTCGCTGTCTGTGTCTCAGGTCGAGCTGATGTGGAGACATGCAGAGCTGTGCTGGTGAAGGACAGTGTCGTCTCAGGACGTCTCGTTGAATAGAGACGGGTATTCTTTTCCTCCTCCTCTTCATCATCTTCTTCTTGCTCCTTCACGCTCCTCCTGGCCTCAGAGGTCTCCTTAGGTTGAGGCTCGTCCACGCCATCGGCTGTAGATCTGCCTGTCAGAAGTCTGTGTAAGAGCTCGTTTCCGTTTACATGGCCAACTATAACGCTCAGGTTTTTCGACAGCACATTGCCATCGGACATGTTCCCATGTATCCTCCTGTACCCGACCAAAACCTTCCGGACACATTTTGTCCCATTTATATAGACTGTCAGGTTTTTTTCTGTTGTGATGGTGGGCTCTTCGGTTGTGAAAGGCAGTGGCGTGGATGTGTGTTTGTGAACGCTGGATCTCGGGGGCTTGACAGATTCCATTCTAACCATGGTTTCGGTTTTTGCCTTCTGAGATCTTGTCCCTGTCATTGTCAGGTCCAATGGTTTGCCACCAGAAACAGGATTAGCCGAGTCGACATTCGGTCTCAGTGGAAACCGTGTTATTGACCGATTTGAAGAAGGCACAACAATTCCCCCTATCACTCCAATCTGGGAGGAATTAAAAAGTTTTACACCGGGACCATAAGGTCTTCTTGTGATTTCTGGCTGTGTACCGGGTTTGGGAAGCATCCCATGCATTCTCACGGGCAGTGGTCTTTTTTGCCCTGGTCTAAGAAGTACGCCTGGTTTGAGTCTGCTGGTATTCCCTGATCTTTCTGAATGCTCAACCCTTCCTTTAGTGAGCTGGCTGCCCAGCGCTGACTGTCGCAGGACGAGTGTTGTGTTTGTGAACCTCGGGGTCTTTTCTCTGTTGTTTCCAGGCTCCACCTGCACGATCCCCGTCCTCATGCTCATCCTGGTCTCAGGCACTGAGGCATTCCCTAAATCAAGTGTAAAATGGATGCAAAATGAACTCAGCTGCAAATGGAAATCCTGCTAATAGAAAGGTGGTGTTAATGCAACATATTAAGTCAGTTATCCAAACAATTCTGGCCTCGGGTTTCCAGTAAAGCAGCACCAGGTCCACTGTTAGTCCTATAGAAAACTGGGGAGGTTTTTATTTTCTGCAAGAAAGAAGAAAGGTAAAAGCTTCCTAAAGAAATAGAAAATGTGGCATTGCTGGTTAGAGTGAAGATTGTGTGTGTCGGGGGGGAAACATTAGCCTCGCCACAAATAAAACTCAAGTCAGCCTGGACTGTTTCCAGAGTGAGGTCACTGGTTTGTAAAGACTGACTGGTCTAAACAGGATCAGTGCGTCTGAATTCACATCATCTGGTGGCAGTAAATACATTTAATTCTCTGATGACTTTTCCTTGTACTGTCATTACCTGTTAGTCTTGCTGTACCATATACACTCCACATGCAAAGGGGCCTGGAGTCAAATCCTGACCAAATACCAATGCTTTCATTAGTCGGTAAATACCAGCATTTGATTGTCAAATATTTCTGGTAAAAATATTTACACAATGCAGACATACATTAAACAAAGTATGTTCATAAGTGCTCAAGTTGTATAGCTTGCTTATGGAGTACAAATTAAATTAATTTAGAAATCATATTTGTAGGCCCGTAGCTGGACAGATGACATACACTAGGATGTGTGATGTCATTGTGTGATGTCATTGTGTGACGTCATTGTGTGAAGTCATTGTGTGATGTCGTTGTGATGTCGTTGTGTGTCGTTGTGTGATGTCGTTGTGTGATGTGACGTTGTGTGATGTCGTTGTGTGATGTGACGTTGTGTAATGTGTCGTTGTGTGATGTCGTTGTGTGATGTCATTGTGTGATGTCGTTGTGTGATGTGTGATGTTGTTGTGTGATGTCGTTGTGTGATGTCGTTGTGTGATGTCATTGTGTGTCGTTGTGTGTTGTCGTTGTGTGATGTGTCGTTGTGTGATGTCGTTGTGTGATGTCGTTGTGTGATGTCGTTGTGTGATGTGTCGTTGTGTGATGTCGTTGTGTGATGTGTCGTTGTGTGATGTCGTTGTGTGATGTGTCGTTGTGTGATGTCGTTGTGTGATGTGTGATGTTGTTGTGTGATGTCGTTGTGTGATGTCGTTGTGTGATGTCATTGTGTGTCGTTGTGTGATGTCGTTGTGTGATGTCGTTGTGTGATGTCGTTGTGTGATGTGTCGTTGTGTGATGTGTCGTTGTGTGATGTGTCGTTGTGTGATGTCGTTGTGTGATGTGTCGTTGTGTGATGTCGTTGTGTGTTGGTCAGTATCGCACACAGCCCTTCCGTTGCTGTTTTCCATCTGCCAATGACTCATTTACAAATCAAGCACTGGTTACAGGGCAAACTTCTTTTTTGTCGAACACATTGGTCGCCAACAAAATTCCTTCCATTCCATTTCTACAAAAAGACCTTCTTAAAAGAATTTCAATGTCCTTTACTGGAGAAGCACAAAGACAGAAGATATTAAGGCTTGTTTTCTGAAAAGATTAGTTTGTGCATAAAACAAGAAGGTTTTGACTGTCCAGAACTCTTTATACCTGCTCATGTTAAAGACATTTTGCTTTAATATTTGCTGTAACACGTTTGAAGTCCCACTGCCATGTTCCCCGTCATCTGTGATCTGTTAATAAGAGCGTTCAGCTTCATGCTGTAACTGATCCCGGAGACTCACCAGGAGTGGCCTGTACGGTCGCTGGCCGGCTCCGAACACCGCCTCTCTCCGCCACTACTGAGACGTCATACAAGCGTCCCGGCTGCAAGCCCTGGATCCGGGCCGAATCCCTCTCCGGCGCCAGGGTCATCTCCGGGAGGCTGCCGGATCCTTCTGTCTGATTGGCTGCAACGGAGAGGACGTACCTGTCAATCTCCCCCTGCGCCTTCTCCCATTGGACAACGACGGTTGTGGTGCTGGTCTTCACAACGTGCAGGTCTTTCGGCCCAGAGATCACTGTCCACAGATGAATGAACCACTAGTTAAAAACCTACTAGAAAGGCTGTTGCTCTCTTCTGTTGTGTTTGCATTGACTCACATGTCGTGAACTGTGTTGTGCTCTCTGTTCCCATCATGCCATCCTTCTCTCCAGTAACACTGACCGTATACTCCTGACCGGCGGCCAGTCCAACCTGAGTGTATGTGTTCAGTCTTCCGCTGATCCGGGAGATTATTTTCTGATCCGTTTCTTTCTGTGGAGAGAGTAACTTGAGAATAAGCCCAGGTGAACAGGCCAAAACAAGCTGCAAAATATTAATTGCATTAATACTGATATTTGCAGTATGTTGTGTTCCTTATTCCTTATATATTTAAGGTGAATATACTAATATTCAGCTGTTGTTCATTTACTGCTGTGATACAAAGAAACATAGAGTGACTTCATTTATATTCTGTTTCAACACAAACATGAGAATTTGTAAGTTAATGAACTGCATTTGTATGAATTCCACTAAATTCCACTGAATTCCAAAAAATTATGTTCTTCCTCAGAGTTTCTGACTTGTTTTTCAGCACAAAAATCTAAACATTCTTAAATCAAGATACATTTACTGGAGAAGCAAAATTATTGAAGATATTAAGATAGTAATATGAATCAAGTGAGTTTGTGCTTAAAACAAGAACTAATATCTGTCAGTGGAGACAGAAAAATAAACTTCATTCAAAGGGAAAACTGGATTCTTTTTCTGTCTCCACTGACAGATATTAGTTCTTGTTTTAAGCACAAACTCACTTTCTTGATTCATATTACTATATTAATATCTTCAATAATTTTGCTTCTCCAGTAAATGTATCTTGATTTAAGAATGTTTAGATTTTTGTGCTGAAAAACAAGACAGAAACTCTGAGGAAGAACATAATTTTTTTGCAGTGTATGAACAATGACTCCATAAATAATAATAAATAATGATTCCGTCTCAGAAAGTCACGCTTAAGAAAGTAAAGAGTTTTCCTGTGGTAATTTCTGCTTGATGACGGAGTTCCTGAGTTACATTTCAGTGATATATTCATCAGCCTGGCAGCCAATATTTTACAGATTATTAATCCTAGAGTAATATTTAGCTCATATCTTGGCAAAGCCTCTCCAGCTCTTTATTAGCCCTGAATTCAGTTTCAGTCCTCAGTGCCAGTTCTCTGGTGTTCTCAGTCTTCTTTCTTATAATAACTTTAAGTTATAACATTTTTATAGTGCTGGTTATTATAGTGGTGGTTGTTATAGTGCTGGTTGTTATAGTGCTGGTTGTTATAGTGCTGGTTATTATAGTGCTGGTTATTATAGTGGTGGCTATTTATAGTGCTGGTTTTTATAGTGGTGGTTGTTATAGTGCTGGTTGTTATAGTGGTGGTTGTTATAGTGGTGGTTGTTATAGTGCTGGTTATTATAGTGGTGGCTATTTATAGTGCTGGTTTTTATAGTGGTGGTTGTTATAGTGCTGGTTGTTATAGTGCTGGTTATTATAGTGGTGGCTATTTATAGTGTAGTGGTGGCTGTTATAGTGGTGGCTGTTATAGTGGTGGCTGTTATAGTGCTGGTTGTTATAGTGGTGGTTATTATAGTGCTGGTTATTATAGTGGTGGTTATTATAGTGCTGGTTATTATAGGGCTGGCTATTATAGTGCTGGCTATTATAGTGGTGGCTATTATAGTGGTGGTTGTTATAGTGCTGGCTATTATAGTGCTGGTTGTTATAGTGCTGGTTATTATAGTGCTGGTTATTATAGTGGTGGCTATTTATAGTGCTGGTTTTTATAGTGGTGGTTGTTATAGTGCTGGTTGTTATAGTGGTGGTTGTTATAGTGGTGGTTGTTATAGTGCTGGTTATTATAGTGGTGGCTATTTATAGTGCTGGTTTTTATAGTGGTGGTTGTTATAGTGCTGGTTATTATAGTGGTGGCTATTTATAGTGTAGTGGTGGCTGTTATAGTGGTGGCTGTTATAGTGGTGGCTGTTATAGTGCTGGTTGTTATAGTGGTGGTTATTATAGTGCTGGTTATTATAGTGGTGGTTATTATAGTGCTGGTTATTATAGGGCTGGCTATTATAGTGCTGGCTATTATAGTGGTGGCTGTTATAGTGGTGGCTGTTATAGTGGTGGCTGTTATAGTGCTGGTTATTATAGTGGTGGCTGTTATAGTGGTGGCTGTTATAGTGCTGGTTATTATAGTGCTGGTTATTATAGTGGTGGCTATTATAGTGGTGGCTATTATAGTGCTGGCTATTATTGGTTATTATAGTGCTGGTTATTATAGTGCTGGCTGTTATAGTGCTGGTTGTTATAGTGGTGGCTGTTATAGTGGTGGTTATTATAGTGGTGGTTATTATAGTGGTGGCTGTTATAGTGGTGGCTGTTATAGTGGTGGCTGTTATAGTGGTGGCTGTTATAGTGGTGGCTGTTATAGTGGTGGCTGTTATAGTGGTGGCTGTTATAGTGGTGGCTGTTATAGTGGTGGCTGTTATAGTGGTGGCTGTTATAGTGCTGGTTATTATAGTGGTGGTTATTATAGTGCTGGTTATTATAGGGCTGGCTATTATAGTGCTGGTTATTATAGTGGTGGTTATTATAGTGCTGGTTATTATAGTGGTGGTTATTATAGTGCTGGTTATTATAGGGCTGGCTATTATAGTGCTGGCTGTTATAGTGGTGGCTGTTATAGTGGTGGCTGTTATAGTGCTGGTTATTATAGTGGTGGCTGTTATAGTGGTGGCTGTTATAGTGCTGGTTATTATAGTGCTGGTTATTATAGTGGTGGCTATTATAGTGGTGGCTATTATAGTGCTGGCTATTATTGGTTATTATAGTGCTGGTTATTATAGTGGTGGCTATTTATAGTGCTGGCTGTTATAGTGCTGGTTATTATAGTGGTGGCTGTTATAGTGGTGGCTGTTATAGTGCTGGTTATTATAGTGGTGGTTATTATAGTGCTGGTTATTATAGTGGTGGCTATTTATAGTGCTGGCTGTTATAGTGCTGGCTGTTATAGTGGTGGCTGTTATAGTGCTGGTTGTTATAGTGGTGGTTATTATAGTGCTGGTTATTATAGTGGTGGTTATTATAGTGCTGGTTATTATAGGGCTGGCTATTATAGTGCTGGCTATTATAGTGCTGGTTATTATAGTGGTGGCTGTTATAGTGGTGGCTGTTATAGTGCTGGTTATTATAGTGCTGGTTATTATAGTGGTGGCTATTATAGTGGTGGCTATTATAGTGCTGGCTATTATTGGTTATTATAGTGCTGGTTATTATAGTGGTGGCTATAATAGTGGTGGTTATTATAGTGGTGGCTATTATAGTGGTGGCTGTTATAGTGGTGGCTGTTATAGTGGTGGCTGTTATAGTGCTGGTTATTATAGTGGTGGCTGTTATAGTGCTGGTTATTATAGTGCTGGTTATTATTGGTTATTATAGTGCTGGTTATTATAGTGGTGGCTATAATAGTGGTGGTTATTATAGTGGTGGCTATTATAGTGGTGGCTATTATAGTGGTGGCTATTATAGTGCTGGCTATTATTGGTTATTATAGTGCTGGTTATTATAGTGGTGGCTATTATAGTGGTGGCTATTATAGTGGTGGCTATTATAGTGGTGGTTATTATTGGTTATTATAGTGCTGGTTATTATAGTGGTGGCTGTTATAGTGCTGGTTATTATAGTGGTGGTTATTATAGGGCTGGCTATTATAGTGCTGGCTATTATAGTGGTGGCTATTATAGTGGTGGCTATTATAGTGGTGGCTATTATAGTGGTGGCTATTATTGGTTATTATAGTGCTGGTTATTATAGTGGTGGCTATTATAGTGGTGGTTATTATAGTGCTGGCTATTATAGTGCTGGCTATTATAGTGCTGGCTATTATAGTGCTGGTTATTATTGGTTATTATAGTGCTGGTTATTATAGTGGTGGCTATAATAGTGGTGGTTATTATAGTGCTGGCTATTATAGTGCTGGCTATTATAGTGCTGGCTATTATAGTGCTGGTTATTATAGTGGTGGTTATAATAGTGGTGGTTATTATAGTGGTGGCTATAATAGTGGTGGTTATTATAGTGGTGGTTATTATAGTGGTGGCTATTATAGTGCTGGTTATTATAGTGGTGGCTATAATAGTGGTGGTTATTATAGTGGTGGCTATAATAGTGCTGGTTATTATAGTGCTGGTTATTATAGTGGTGGCTATTATAGTGCTGGTTATTATAGTGGTGGCTATAATAGTGGTGGTTATAATAGTGGTGGTTATTATAGTGGTGGCTATTATAGTGCTGGTTATTATAGTGGTGGCTATAATATTGGTGGTTATTATAGTGCTGGCTATTATAGTGCTGGCTATTATAGTGCTGGTTATTATAGTGGTGGTTATAATAGTGGTGGTTATTATAGTGCTGGCTATTATAGTGCTGGTTATTATAGGGCTGGTTATTATAGTGGTGGCTATTATAGTGGTGGCTATTATAGTGGTGGTTATTATAGTGGTGGCTATAATAGTGGTGGTTATTATAGTGCTGGCTATTATAGTGCTGGCTATTATAGTGCTGGCTATTATAGTGCTGGTTATTATAGTGGTGGTTATAATAGTGGTGGTTATTATAGTGCTGGTTATTATAGTGGTGGTTATAATAGTGGTGGTTATTATAGTGCTGGTTATTATAGTGGTGGTTATTATAGTGCTGGTTATTATAGGGCTGGTTATTATAGTGGTGGCTATTATAGTGGTGGCTATTATAGTGGTGGTTATTATAGTGGTGGCTATAATAGTGGTGGTTATTATAGTGCTGGCTATTATAGTGCTGGCTATTATAGTGCTGGCTATTATAGTGCTGGTTATTATAGTGGTGGTTATAATAGTGGTGGTTATTATAGTGGTGGCTATAATAGTGGTGGTTATTATAGTGGTGGCTATTATAGTGCTGGTTATTATAGTGGTGGTTATAATAGTGGTGGTTATTATAGTGGTGGCTATAATAGTGGTGGTTATTATAGTGCTGGTTATTATAGTGGTGGCTATAATAGTGGTGGTTATAATAGTGGTGGTTATTATAGTGGTGGCTATTATAGTGCTGGTTATTATAGTGGTGGCTATAATATTGGTGGTTATTATAGTGCTGGCTATTATAGTGCTGGCTATTATAGTGCTGGTTATTATAGTGGTGGTTATAATAGTGGTGGTTATTATAGTGCTGGCTATTATAGTGCTGGTTATTATAGTGCTGGCTATTATAGTGCTGGTTATTATAGTGCTGGCTATTATAGTGGTGGCTATTATAGTGGTGGTTATTATAGTGGTGGTTATTATAGTGCTGGTTATTATAGGGCTGGTTATTATAGTGGTGGCTGTTATAGTGGTGGCTGTTATAGTGGTGGCTGTTATAGTGGTGGCTGTTATAGTGCTGGTTATTATAGTGGTGGTTATTATAGTGCTGGTTATTATAGGGCTGGTTGTTATAGTGGTGGCTGTTATAGTGGTGGCTGTTATAGTGGTGGCTGTTATAGTGGTGGCTGTTATAGTGCTGGTTATTATAGTGCTGGTTATTATAGTGGTGGCTATTATAGTGGTGGCTATTATAGTGCTGGTTATTATAGTGGTGGCTATTATAGTGGTGGCTATTATAGTGGTGGTTATTATTGGTTATTATAGTGCTGGTTATTATAGTGGTGGCTATTATAGTGGTGGTTATTATTGGTTATTATAGTGCTGGTTATTATAGTGGTGGCTATTATAGTGGTGGTTATTATAGTGCTGGCTATTATAGTGCTGGCTATTATAGTGCTGGTTATTATTGGTTATTATAGTGCTGGTTATTATAGTGGTGGCTATAATAGTGGTGGTTATTATAGTGCTGGCTATTATAGTGCTGGCTATTATAGTGCTGGCTATTATAGTGCTGGTTATTATAGTGGTGGTTATAATAGTGGTGGTTATTATAGTGGTGGTTATTATAGTGCTGGCTATTATAGTGCTGGTTATTATAGTGGTGGCTATAATATTGGTGGTTATTATAGTGCTGGCTATTATAGTGCTGGCTATTATAGTGCTGGTTATTATAGTGGTGGTTATAATAGTGGTGGTTATTATAGTGCTGGCTATTATAGTGCTGGTTATTATAGTGCTGGCTATTATAGTGCTGGTTATTATAGTGCTGGCTATTATAGTGGTGGTTATTATAGTGGTGGTTATTATAGTGGTGGTTATTATAGTGCTGGTTATTATAGGGCTGGTTATTATAGTGGTGGCTATTATAGTGGTGGCTATTATAGTGGTGGCTATTATAGTGGTGGTTATTATTGGTTATTATAGTGCTGGCTATTATAGTGCTGGCTATTATAGTGGTGGTTATTATAGTGGTGGCTATAATAGTGGTGGTTATAGTGCTGGCTATTATAGTGCTGGCTATTATAGTGCTGGTTATTATAGTGGTGGTTATAATAGTGGTGGTTATTATAGTGGTGGCTATAATAGTGGTGGTTATTATAGTGCTGGCTATTATAGTGCTGGTTATTATAGTGGTGGCTATAATAGTGGTGGTTATTATAGTGCTGGCTATTATAGTGCTGGCTATTATAGTGCTGGCTATTATAGTGGTGGTTATAATAGTGGTGGTTATTATAGTGCTGGCTATTATAGTGCTGGCTATTATAGTGCTGGCTATTATAGTGCTGGTTATTATAGTGCTGGCTATTATAGTGCTGGCTATTATAGTGCTGGCTATTATAGTGCTGGCTATTATAGTGGTGGCTATTATAGTGGTGGTTATTATAGTGCTGGCTATTATAGTGGTGGCTATTATAGTGGTGGCTATTATAGTGCTGGCTATTATAGTGGTGGCTATTATAGTGGTGGCTATTATAGTGCTGGCTATTATAGTGGTGGTTATAATAGTGGTGGTTATTATAGTGGTGGCTATTATAGTGGTGGCTATTATAGTGGTGGCTATTATAGTGCTGGCTATTATAGTGGTGGCTATTATAGTGGTGGCTATTATAGTGGTGGTTATTATAGTGCTGGCTATTATAGTGGTGGCTATTATAGTGGTGGCTATTATAGTGCTGGCTATTATAGTGGTGGCTATTATAGTGCTGGCTATTATAGTGGTGGGTATTATAGTGCTGGCTATTATAGTGCTGGCTATTATAGTGCTGGCTATTATAGTGGTGGTTATTATAGTGGTGGTTATTATAGTGCTGGCTATTATAGTGGTGGCTATTATAGTGGTGGGTATTATAGTGCTGGCTATTATAGTGGTGGCTATTATAGTGGTGGCTATAATAGTGCTGGTTATTATAGTGCTGGTTATTATAGTGCTGGCTTTTATAGTGCTGGCTATTATAGTGCTGGTCATTATAGTGGTGGCTATTATAGTGGTGGTTATTATAGTGGTGGTTATTATAGTGCTGGTTATTATAGTGGTGGTTATTATAGTGTTGGTTATTGACCGCTGATGTTGTCCGGCAGCTGTTCTGTGATGTCATCTCTGTTTTTGACCCTGTTTACGGTTCCCTAGCAACAAGCATCCCACATCTGTCTCTCTTTCTCTGCAACTTCTGATGGCTTTTTTCTTTCCACGCATGAACTCTCTCTCTCCGCTCACTGTCATTTCCTCCTCTTTATTCCTCTGATACATCAGTGTAATTCTCTCCATCGTTCTCACACCCTCCCATTCATGTTTTGTGTGGTAGAAATGTGCCTTTTCTGCACTTATCTGCACTTTTCATGGTCTTTTCAGTGTAATGTTACTGATAGCGTTTTCAAACATCTGTTCTTTACAGTGATTCCTTTGCTCTCTGTCTCTCTAGTATGTAATGTTATGACGACCAGTAAGCGAAGGCCAATAAACATCAGTTTTATTGTTGTAGGTGTGGTCGCTGATCTGAGTCTGGTCGAGGAATCTGAGGACGTTTCTCACAGTTCTACTATGAGAATTAAACAAAGTGACTGCACTTTCTGAACAATCACATTGTGAGTTTCACACGGACAGATAAATGTATAGAGGAGAACAAAAGTCTGAGAGCATTGATGAACGTATTTACACATTTTATAATTTCATACAAACTATATTATAATGTGTGGGATCTGAGTGAAATATTAAATGGAAAATGTACATGAATCTGATCATTTCTTAGTATTCGCCTCAGTATACTGTAATTGGCACACTTTTGCTGACTGTTTGACCATGAAAAGTAGGATCTCTAAACCCCCAAAATTCAGTATTTTGACCAACCAACTGACCGACCAATCAACTAACCAACTAATGTCACCTGATGGAGTTCTGGTTCCTTGCCACTGTTGCCTTGGCTTTTGGCTTGCTTAGTTGGGGACATTTAAATATTCAACAATATTATTGATCTGCCTTACTTAAGGTGGATGATGACGCAATTTTCTTCTAGAAAAGCGCTATATAAATAAAGGTGACTTGACTTGACTAACTAACTGACCGACCAATCAACTAACCAACTAACTAACTGACCGACCAATCAACTAACCAACTAACTAACTGACCGACCAATCAACTAACCAACTAACTAACTGACCAACCAATCAACAAACCAACTAACTAACTGACCGACCACTGAACAAACCAACTAACTAACTGACCGACCAATGAACAAACCAACTAATGAACTGACCGACCGACCAATCAACTAACCAACTAACTAACTGACCGACCAATCAACAAACCAACTAACTAACTGACCGACCAATCAACTAACCAACCAACTGACCGACCAATCAACTAACCAACTAACTAACTGACCGACCAATCAACTAACCAACTAACTAACTGACCGACCAATCAACTAACCAACTAACTAACTGACCGACCAATGAACAAACCAACTAATGAACTGACCGACCGACCAATCAACAAACCAACTAACTAACTGACCGACCAATCAGCTAACCAACCAACTGACCGACCAATCAACTAACCAACTAACTAACTGACCGACCAATCAACTAACCAACTAACTAACTGACCGACCAATGAACAAACCAACTAATGAACTGACCGACCGACCAATCAACTAACCAACTAACTAACTGACCGACCAATCAACTAACCAACCAACTGACCGACCAATCAACTAACCAACTAACTAACTGACCGACCAATCAACTAACCAACTAACTAACTGACCGACCAATCAACAAACCAGAATCAAGCATTCAAAAGTGCTGTGGTATTAATTTTGCATTACTTTCTGTCAGAAACTAGGGATGATCAAATGAATAAAATTCTGCCTGATACTAATAAGCCAATGCTTATTTTCATGTTATGGTTGATAACAAATAAATTTTCATTAATTAATTCTACAGTATTTGCCAAAATAAAAATGAAAAATAATTGTAATAATTTTATGCAAAGTTAGGCCTCACAACAATATAGAATATGAAAAACTGATATTAATTTACCACAGTTAATAAGTCATAAATGTTTTTCAAGATGAAGTTAAATTGAGCATTAGATAATAGCAAAGTACATCTAAATATGAATACAGAGGAAATGAGCACAGGCAATTAAATATTCATTATTAGCAGATATAGATTAGTAGATCCCAGTAGATTAGCAGTTTCTGAATTACTCAGACCAGCCCTTCTGGCACCAACAATCATGCCACGTTCAAAGTCACTCAAATCACCTTTCTTCCCCATACTGATGCTCGGTTTGAACTGCAGGAGATTGTCTTGACCATGTCTACATGCCTAAATGCACTGAGTTGCCGCCATGTGATTGGCTGCTTAGAAATTAAGTGTTAACAAGCAGTTGGACAGGTGTACCTAATAAAGTGGCCGGTGAGTGTATATCCAATATCAAGTGATGACAACATATAAAAACATTTCTGATATCAGCCCATAAGCAACACGACGCTGATACGATCATCTCAATCTCATCGTCAGAGAGTCTGTTTGATTATAGGCTTGAAGTCTTTAGAGCTGCGGATTAGACTGAAGCACTTCAAAAACTATTGCATGCAGAAATAAGAGTTCCAGCATGTTTTCTGCATATTTTTGCATTAACATCACGGTTTTCTCCTGAAGCTGCACTCATTGATAGCGCTTACATCACCACAGCACAATTACTGACAGAAACAGGCCATCAAACTCAGCTGGAGCATCACAAGAGCAGCAGAGGGAATTCCATTACAGCTAAAACCAGCGCTCCTGGGAAACGGCATCCCTCGTCTGTGTTTCCTTCACACCAGTACACACACCCGTACACACACCCGTACACCCCCGTTTAGACCCGTACACACACCCGTACACCCCCGTACACACACCCGTACACCCCCGTACACACACCCGTACACACCCATACACCCCGTACACACACCCGTACACCCCCGTTCACACCCGTACACACCTGTACAAACCCATTCACACCATTCACACCCGTACACACCCGTACACACCCGTACACCTGTACACACACCCGTACACACACCCGTACACACCATTCACACCCGTTCACACCCGTACACACCCGTTCACACCATTCACACCCGTGCACACCCGTACACCTGTACACACACCCGTACACACCCGTTCACACCCGTACACACCATTTCACACCCGTACACACACGTACACCTGTACACACACCCGTACACATCCGTTCACACCCGTACACACCATTCACACCCGTACACACCCGTACACACACCCATACACACCCGCACACACCCGTACACACCCGTACACACCCGTACACACCTGTACACCCGTACACCCGTTCACACCCGTTCACACGTACACACCTGTTCACACCCGTTCACACCCATACACCCGTACACACCCGTACACCCGTTCACACGTACACACCCGTACAACCGTACACACCCGTACACACCCGTTCACACCCGTTCACACCTGTACACACCCGTACACCCGTACACACCTGTACACACCCGTACACATCGTGATCGTGTGTGTGTGTTTTGTGGCTCCTATACAGTGTGTGATTGTGTGTATTCTGTGGCTCCTATACAGTGTGTGTGGGGCTTCAGTGTGTGATCGTGTGTGTGGGACTTCAGTGTGTGATCGTGTGTGTGGGGCTTCAGTGTGTGATTGTGTGTGTGGGGCTTCAGTGTGTGATCGTGTGTGTGGGACTTCAGTGTGTGTGTGGGGCTTCAGTGTGTATCTGTGGGGCTTCAGTGTGTGTGTGGGGCTTTAGTGTGTGATCGTGTGTGTGTTTGTGTGTGGGGGGGGGCTTCAGTGTGTGATCGTGTGTGTGTTTGTGTGTGGGGGGGGCTTCAGTGTGTGATCGTGTGTGTGTGTGTGTGTGGGGGGGGCTTCAGTGTGTGTGTGTGTGTGTGTGTGGGGCTTCAGTGTGTGTGTGTGGGGCTTCAGTGTGTGATCGTGTGTGTGTGTGTGTGGGGCTTCAGCGTGCTGAGATGGGCACTAAACATTCAGACGACTGTAAATCAAAGCAGGCTTTCAGTCCAAAGCACATAGCTTGTTTTTCCATTGCCAGATTGAGCTCATTTTATGTCTGTGTAAAAATTAATTTGTTTTTCCTTTGGAAAAGATACTCGGCCAGATTTAAGTTTGGCTGCTGTGGGACATTATCAGAAGAGTCAAGTCAAGTCAAATATATTTATATAGCGCTTTTCACAATACAGATTGTATCAAAGCAGCTTCACAGTATCAATCAAAACAACATAACAATGTTTGTTTATAACTGGAAAAAAGACATCCACGTTTAGTAGGGCTGATCAATGGTATTAATGATTGGTTATTTAATTTGAATATCCCCGACTGAGCAAGACAAAGACAACAGAGCAGAAAACAGGAGCAGAAAACAGGAGCAGAAAACAGTGGCTGCTTCTCATTTACGATATATTACGAGATATTAATGAAATAAAAAAGGACTGTCCAGCAAATGTTTCTATGATGCATAAATCCTTTAAAATGTAAATTTAATTGAATTTAAATAATAATATAGTTTAAATTATATATCATAGAAAGATATAAAGAAAGTCAAGTTCATCCTTCATCTTAAAATCTATTTATAGTTGCTGTTATTGTTGATTTGTTATTATTGTTGTTACATGCAGGTGTGTGTGTGTGTGTGTGTGTGTGTGTGTACGTGCCACGCTGGTGAAGCTGATGAGGAAGTTGTGTGTGTGTGTGTGTGTGTACGTGCCGTGCTGGTGAAGCTGATGAGGAAGGGGTGTGTGTGTGTGTGTGTGTGTACGTGCCACGCTGGTGAAGCTGATGAGGAAGCTGATGAGGAAGGTGTGTGTGTGTGTGTGTGTGTGTACGTGCCGTACTGGTGAAGCTGATGAGGAAAGTGTGTGTGTGTGTGAGTGTGTGTGTGTGTGTGTGTGTGTGTGTGTGTGTGTACGTGCCGTGCTGGTGAAGCTGATGAGGAAGGTGTGTGTGTGTGTGTGTGTGTGTGTGTGTGTGTGTACGTGCCGTGCTGGTGAAGCTGATGAGGAAGGTGTGTGTGTGTGTGTGTGTGTGTGTGTGTACGTGCCGTGCTGGTGAAGCTGATGAGGAAGGTGTGTGTGTGTGTGTGTGTGTGTGTGTGTGTGTGTGTGTACGTGCCGTGCTGGTGAAGCTGATGAGGAAGGTGTGTGTGTGTGTGTGTGTGTACGTGCCGTGCTGGTGAAGCTGATGAGGAAGGTGTGTGTGTGTGTGTGTGTACGTGCCGTGCTGGTGAAGCTGATGAGGAAGGTGTGTGTGTGTGTGTGTGTGTGTGTTTGTACGTGCCGTGCTGGTGAAGCTGATGAGGAAGGTGTGTGTGTGTGTGTACGTGCCGTGCTGGTGAAGCTGATGAGGGGGGTGTGTGTGTGTGTGTGTGTGCTCGTGTTTATATTACATTGTGGGGACCAAATGTTGTCCCCACAAGTATAGTAAAACCTGAGATCACCTACATTGTGAGGACCAGTCAGCGGTCCCCATGAGGAGAACAGCGTATAAATCACACTAAGTAATGTTTTTGGAAAATTTAAAAATGCAGAATGTCTCCTGTGATGGGTAGGTTTAGGGACAGGGGCAGTGTGTGTGTGTGTGTGTGTGTGTAAGGGGACAGAATATATAGTTTGTACAGTATAAAAACCATTACGCCTATAGAGAGTCCCCACAAAGATAGCGAACCAGACATGTGTGTGTGTGTGTGTGTGTGTGTGTGTGTGTGTGTGTGTGTGTGTAAGGGGACAGAATATATAGTTTGTACAGTATAAAAACCATTACGCCTATGGAGAGTCCCCACAAAGATAGCGAACCAGACATGTGTGTGTGTGTGTGTGTGTGTGTACGTGCCGTGCTGGTGAAGCTGATGAGGAAGGTGTCGTACTGCACGGCTGCTGGAGTCCAGGACAGGGTGACGGAGGACTCAGAGATGTTCCTGGTGCTGAGACGAGACACGGCCGACAGTGCTGGAGAACACACACACATTCACACTTACTCTCACACTCAAAGCATCTGCAGTGCTGTGTGTCCCGTTACTGCGCCATCATTCACCAACTGATACAGACACACATGTGCAGGTTATCTCAACACCTCCATATGGAATATAAAGCCGCCATTTAAAGTGTCTGTTAAGCTGATATATACAACTTTAAACTCTTAAAGGCTGTGAAAGACTAAAACATTTATTCTGGAAATAAGACGAGGAGTTGTAGGGGAAAACCTCTTATGACAGAAAGTTATGTTATACTGTATGGTGCGATTGACTCGTCATGAATCAGAATAATAAAAGAATTTTTAAAAATTCGTTCAGCAAAAACATGGCCAGAGAGTTCCAGCTGGAGGCTTCGTGTTCCTCTATCTGTGGGCTTTACATACAGTGCATCCGGAAAGGGTTTACAGCGCTTCACTCTTCCACATTTTGTTACGTTACAGGACTACTGGACTATTGTAGTCCTCTCCTGGACTATTGTAGTACTCTCCTGTTCTATTGTAATACTCTCCTGGACTATTGTAGTACTCTCCTGGACTATTGTAGTTCTCTCCTGTTCTATTGTAATACTCTCCTGGACTATTGTAGTTCTCTCCTGTTCTATTGTAGTTCTCTCCTGTTCTATTGTAATA
Organism: Semotilus atromaculatus; assembly: GCA_031834385.1. NCBI lineage: Eukaryota > Metazoa > Chordata > Actinopteri > Cypriniformes > Leuciscidae > Semotilus > Semotilus atromaculatus. The sequence goes on from JAULUF010000048.1 coordinate 36,337, forward strand.
CTCTCCTGGACTATTGTAGTTCTCTCCTGGACTATTGTAGTACTCTCCTGTTCTATTGTAATACTCTCCTGGACTATTGTAGTTCTCTCCTGGACTATTGTAGTGCTCTCCTGTTCTATTGTAATACTCTCCTGGACTATTGTAGTTCTCTCCTGGACTATTGTAGTGCTCTCCTGGACTATTGTAGTTCTCTCCTAGACTATTGTAATACTGTCCTGGACTATTGTAGTTCTCTCCTGGACTATTGTAGTCCTCTCCTGGACTATTGTAGTGCTCTCCTGGACTATTTTAGTTCTCTCCTGGACTATTGTAGTGCTCTCCTGGACTATTGTAGTTCTCTCCTAGACTATTGTAATACTGTCCTAGACTATTGTAGTTCTCTCCTGGACTATTGTAGTCCTCTCCTGGACTATTGTAGTGCTCTCCTGGACTATTTTAGTTCTCTCCTGGACTATTGTAGTGCTCTCCTGGACTATTGTAGTTCTCTCCTGGACTATTATTGTAGTTCTCTCCTGGACTATTGTAGTTCTCTCCTGGACTATTGTAGTTCTCTCCTGGACTATTGTAGTTCTCTCCTGGACTATTGTAGTTCTCTCCTGGACTATTTCTCCTGGACTATTGTAGTTCTCTCCTGGACTATTGTAGTTCTCTCCTGGACTATTGTAGTTCTCTCCTGGACTATTGTAGTTCTCTCCTGGACTATTTCTCCTGGACTATTGTAGTTCTCTCCTGGACTATTGTAGTGCTCTCCTGGACTATTGTAGTTCTCTCCTGGACTATTGTAGTTCTTTCCTGGACTATTGTAGTGCTCTCCTGGACTATTGTAGTGCTCTCCTGGACTATTTCTCCTGGACTATTGTAGTTCCCTCCTGGACTATTGTAGTGCTCTCCTGGACTATTGTAGTTCTCTCCTGGACTATTGTAGTTCTCTCCTGGACTATTGTAGTGCTCTCCTGGACTATTTCTCCTGGACTATTGTAGTTCTCTCCTGGACTATTGTAGTGCTCTCCTGGACTATTGAAGTTGTCTCCTGGACTATTGTAGTGCTCTCCTGGACTATTTCTCCTAGACTATTGTAGTTCTCTCCTGGACTATTGTAGTTCTCTCCTGGACTATTGTAGTCCTCTCCTGGACTATTGTAATACTCTCCTGGACTATTGTAGTTCTGTCTTGGACTATTGTAGTTCTCTCCTGGACTATTGTAGTGCTCTCCTGGACGCTCTCCTGGATTGTTGAAAGAAAAACTACTATGAACCCAGCTAACAAAAAAAATTCTAATAATGTTTTGCTATTGTTCCCATTAAGTTATGAAAGCATTATTTCTGAAAATGTTATTTCTGAGCAGGCTTCTGTCTGGCCAGACACGCTGAGAGATTTTGCTATAATTTCAGTACTAATACAATAATATTTACAGTGCATCACTCACCGGTGTCACAGTTCTCCCCTGTAAACCCAGACTGGCACTCGCTGCAGTCGGGCCCCGTGAAGCCCCGTCGACACACACACCGGCCCCTCACACACCGGCCCCGGTCACTGCAGCTGTTCGGGCAGGTTTTGCTGGAGCAGTCCTGACCGGAGAAGCCCACATCACACACACACTTCCCATTCACACACCTGCCTTTGCTATTGCAGTTACTGGGACAGGCCTGGGACGAGCAGTCGGGCCCTGTGTATCCGCTCTCACACACACACTGTCCGTTCACACACCGGCCCCGGTCACTGCAGTCTCCAGGACATGATCTAGATGAGCAGTCGGGCCCCGTGAACCCGCTCTCACACACACACTGTCCGTTCACACACCGGCCCCAGTCACTGCAGTCTCCAGGACACAAACTGGACGAGCAGTCCGGACCCGTGAACCCGCTCTCACACACACACCTGCCGTTCACACACCTGCCTTTGCTATTGCAGTTACTGGGACAGGCCTGGGACGAGCAGTCGGGCCCCGTGAATCCGCTCTCACACACACACTGTCCGTTCACACACCGGCCCCGGTCACTGCAGTCTCCAGGACATGATCTGGACGAGCAGTCTGGACCCGTGAACCCGCTCTCACACACACACTTCCCATCGACACACTGTCCTCGACTGCTGCAGTCATCAGGACATGTTTTCAGAGAGCAGTCCTGACCCGCGAATCCAGTGTCACACACACACTTTCCATTCACACACTGGCCGCGCTTTTTGCAGTTCTCAGGACATGTTTTCCCAGAGCAGTCCGGCCCAGAGAAGCCCGGGTCACACACACACTGTCCGTTCACACACCGGCCCCTGTTACTGCAGTCTCCAGGACAGTCCGGGACACTGCAATCTGGCCCGCTGAATCCTGAGAAACACACACACTTCCCGTCCACACACCGGCCCTGGTCACTGCAGTCATCGGGACACTCGTCAGTCTCGGGACGACCGGTGGTGCAGACCGAACCTGTGGAGCAACAACAGCACATTACAGAACCAATGCTGAATAAGGAAAGAATCTGGAATATTCTGAAAAGTAAACAAACAAAAAAAATAGGAAAGTCAGTTTATCTGGGAGGATCTCATTTGATTAGATCTAAATATCTCCTATAGGGATTCTTTAGGATTGGATTCCTTGACGGTCTTCGCAAATATGATCATATTACGCCAATCCTAGCATCACTTCACTGGCTGCCGGTTCGCTTTAAGGTTGTCCTAATTTTCCTATTTGCTTAAATAACCTGGTTCCCCACTACCTCTCTGAGCTTTTACTGCAATACAATCCTTCAAGAGGTCTTAGATCAGGGACACAGAAACTTTTATCTATTCCACGGTTCAGACTTAAACAAAGAGGCCATCGTGCCTTTGCTATTGCGGGCCCTAAATTATGGAATAGTTTGCCATTTCAGGTTACATCTGCACCTGACGTGTCAATTTTCAAGTCAAGACTAAAAACTTACTTTTACTCACTTGCTTTTAATTATCAGTAATTTGTGCCATGTTTTTAGTTAGGAAGTTTAGTTAGTTTTAGTTAGGAATGTTGTCTGTTTTAATTTCTACCTCTCTCTTCTCCATGTACGTGTTATTGTTTTATGATGTTTTGTAAAGCATTTTGGTCAGCTTCGGCTGTATAAATTGTGCTATATAAATAAACTTTGACTACAGTTATACAGTTATAGCTCTGATAGAAAGGTCTGAGATAGGTCTGGGATCGTTCTGGGATTGGTCTGAGATAGGTCTGGGATCGGTCTTGGATGGGTCTGGGATGGGTCTGGGAATGGTCAGGGATCAGTCTGGGATTGGTTTAAGATAGGTCTGGGATCGATCTGGAAAAGGTCTGGGGTGGGTCTGGGAACGGTCTGGGATGGGTCTGGGATGGGTCTGGGAAAGGTCTGGGATGGGTCTGGGAATGGCCTGGGAATGGTCTGGGATGGGTCTGGGAACGGTCTGGGATGGGTCTGGGAAAGGTCTGGGAACAGTCTGGGAATGGCCTGGGAATGGTCTGGGATGGGTCTGGGAACGGTCTGGGATGGGTCTGGGAAAGGTCTGGGATGGGTCTGGAATCGGTCTGGGAACGGTCTAGGATGGGTCTGGGAACGGTCTGGGAATGGTCTGGGATGGGTCTGGAATTGATCTGGGATGGGTCTGGGATGGGTCTGGGAACGGTCTGGGAAAGGTCTGGGAACGGTCTGGGAATGTTCTGGGAACAGTCTGGGATGGGTCTGGGAAAGATATGGGAACGGTCTGGGAATGGTCTGGGAACGGTCTGGGAAAGGTCTGGGAACGGTCTGGGAATGGTCTGGGATCGTTCTGGGATCGGTCTCCGTCAGGAAGGTTTCACCTTTGCTCTGCTGGGAGGAACAGCATCCGTCCGGACCTCCACATTTCTCCCTCAGATCTGACACCTCCTTCTCCAGTCTTTCCATACGCTCCCGCAACGCTGCGAAGTCCAGCTCGCACTGACAGCCGGAGCCGGAGCCCGAGCCGGACACCAGCCGGATCCGATGGGTCAGGACCAGAGGAGACCCAGGCTCCAGGAGCATCTCTTTCTCTCCGGACCCGTCCTGAACACATGTGTCCGAGACAATGACCTTTACCGGCTGGGATCTGAGCTCCTGAGCTCCCGATGAGAGGACCGGAGGAGGCAGGAGCAGGAACGCCAACACAAACGCCATGTTTAAGAGGAACATCTCCAAAATCAATGGATGAAGTGTTGTTTTTAAATGACAAGGTCTTTTATTATACTCAGATCAGCACTCAAAACATTTAGATTCAGTTTTTGCAGATGAAGCGCTGATGTCTAACTCTTCTTCTCTTCAAGCGTCTGTCCGACCTGTTTCAAACAAACAGAATAGACATTCCCCATATATGTGTGTACAGTTCAAGTCGATATAAAAACAGCATATGCAACCCATTTTACTTCCCAGTCTCAGGATGGTTTGAGGCGACGGTTTATGAGAGGGACCGTTGAAAGTAATTTCAGAGCCGATTTGGTAACACTTTATAATAACTGCACGCTATTAATCATTAGATAAGCATGAGTAAACAGTTAATTCTTAATTTATAAAGCATTAATAGACATTAATAAGCAGTATATAAATACAGTTATAAATGTTTTTTTCCTGATTTACAAGCATATCTATAATGTGTTTAATAATTGTATTTTCATACTTTCTTAATGATCAATTAATAATTTCTAAATTAAGTATTGCATTATTTACAAACCAGTTATTTAAGAGTTGTCAGTGATTCGTAAGATCACTTAGAAAGTGTAAGTAAATGGAGTAAAATCAGGTAGTTATAAAGCATTTAGTAGTGGTCAGTAACTATATTTGTGAGCTCATCTAAAGTGAGGACTATATTCATGCCTTGTAAAACATTTATAAATGAGATTTAAATGCTCATTTATCTTCAAAACAGAAAAATGAAACAAACACACAGTGAAACAACACAAATCTCCTTTGTAAATGCTTTACAAAGCATGAATAGTCCTCACTTTAGATGAGCTCACAGAAATAGTTAACTGACCACTACTAAATGCTTTATAACTACCCGAATTAACCCTGAATTACAGTATAAATACATGGTAATAAAGCATTTATTAACACATTAAGTAACTATTACTATATGTCTGAATAATATGTATGAATGTACATTTAAATAGTTCATTAATCATTTACTTACACTTTCTAAGTAATCTTATGAACCACTGACACCTCTTAAATAAGTGTTTTATAAATAATGCAATACATCATTTAGAAATGATAAATTGATCATGAATAAAGTATGAAAATACAATTATTAAACACATTATATATATGCTTTTAAATCAAGAATAAAGCATTTATAGCTGTATTTATAAACTGCTTATTAATGTCTATTAATGCTTAATAAATGATGAATTAACGGTTTACTAATGCTTAACTAATGATTAATAGTGTGCAGTTATTATAAAGTGTTACCGCCGATTTTAATGTAAGATTTCAAAGACAAACTTTTTTTGGATGAATGACACATATTGAGAGCAGGAACATGTATTAAGAGAGTAAACAGTGTCTACATTAATTCCATGATGACTTTAAATAACACTGTCAGTGTCCAGAGAAGTTCCAGTGTCTGCCAGATCAAACCAAGGAAAGTAAATATCATGATCCTTTCCTGCTAAAATTCATTTAAACAGCTAAAAATGCCAGTGTGCCGCAGTTCTGATATCAGTGACTTTACCTGTGAAAATAAAGAGGGAAACAAGATTTTGATGTCACGTTAAACTATGAAATTGTTGCGTTTGGACATGATTTCATACCATACTCTGCAAAACATGATGTTCTTCCTCAGTGTTTCTGTCTTGTTTTCCAGCACAAATATCTAAACATTCTAAAAAAAATATAAATTTACTGGAGAAGCAAAATGACTGAAGATATTAAGCCTTGCTTTGTGAAAAAATCATGAAAATGAAGTGAGTTTGTGCTTTAAACAAGAAAAATATCTCTCAGTGGAGTCATAAAAATCATCTTGTTTTCCCTTTGAATGAAGATAATTTTTTCTGACTCCACTGAGGGATATTTTTCTTGTTTAAAGCACAAACTCACTTAATTTTCATGATTTTTTTTTATGATCGTCAATCATTTTTATTCTCCAGTAAAGACTGTTTAGATGTTTGTGCTGGAAAACAAGAGGAACACTGAGGAACAACAAAAATTGTTGCAGGATGTTTAATTGCTCTAAACACTCAAGTCTTTTTATTTCGTCCAAAAGAAATCAAGATCAAACATCTGAGATCAAATGTAAATGTACTTGATAAGGTGAAATGTAAAATCTCTGTCTGGACTGTCATTGGTTGGGTCTTTCCGTACAACAGCGTTCTAGTGCTTAACCATCATAACCACGTTGATTCAACAATATAGAGCTGAGATCTTTAAAAGACATTTTTACCAGATTATGCTTGAGCACATGTAATCATAAGAAGAAACTCTTATCAGAGCTGGAGAACATGGTTTTGGGAAACACTGAATCTCTGATCCATGTTGATGACGACGGAAGTTTGCTAACAATGATTTTGGGAAACATCCCGCATCGGGAAGCTCAAACTAACCGTGCTACACTTTTCCTCCTACCAAAAGCAGTAAAGAGCCCATATTTGTCTCTGAATCTTAAGCTGAAAAAGGAGAAAATACTGCAGTTAAGTTACAGGCACTCCTGTGTGGTTTAAGTCAGACTCATGTCCCTCTTCATGGTCAGTTTAAACATCAATAAAACACCACAAACTCTTGTGTTACGACATCTGGCTGTGCTTAGAGACGCTGGAGACCTTTCCTCAGCGATGAGGAGGATGATGATGATGATGAGGATGATGATGATGAAAAACACAAGCGTGGAGCTGAAGGGGAAATATCACATTACGCCTCAGGACTGAACGAGATTCATGAAGACATTAAGACTGCGACTGATAGGAAACGAGCTGTGAGGACTCATGTCTTCTGTGTGATTATCACTGTTCCAAACCATCTATAAAAGCAGCTCTTATCTCATTATAATATTCAGAAACATTAATCTGTGTGATATCACAAACAGACAATTACATCATTTGTGTTACAGTGTTGTTACTAAAAGTGTTAAAAATAATTTTCACTAATTGAAATACACATTAATGTTTTTGTCCCAAGCGACTTGCAATTGCATTGACGGCAAACATTTGATCAGTTCATGCATTGGTTCCCACTTTCATCATCAACGTTCCTGTGCAGCTTCTGCAAAACTGCTTTTAAACAGCATGTATTTTGAAATACACATAAAACTGACGTGACCGTTGAATATTTCAGCTGTTGCGTCTTTAATGGTTCTTCCTTCCCATCTCATCATTTCCCTTCATTAACAAACGTCATCATCAATTTACCCTCAAATGAGCTCAATCTCTCACATCTCTAAACCAGTCCCTCTTCTGGACCGCTCTTTATCTTTCCAGGACTCAGAAGCCCCAGAGTTCATACGGACAGTCTAGACAGACTGTAATAAGCTGCACATTCTGGTAATAAAAGTGTAATAGCCAGAGATGACATGATCCCGATTCCCTGACGAGATGAAAACTGCGACTGAGATTCAGTCCAAACCTCAGAGGAGCGTCTGCGAACATCCTCTCAGAGCCAGTCTAACAAACCAGGTCAACAATACTGTACTTTTTATGTAATTGTGTGCATTGTTTCTTTGATTGGTGACAACATACAGTATGTACTGCCATTTAAAAGTTTGGGGTTGGTAAGATGTGTTAATGTTTCAGAAAGCTCAACAAGCCTGCATTTATTTGATCAAAAATACAGTGAAATATTATTATAATGTAAATCATCTGTTTTCTATGTGAATATATAGTAAAGTGTAATTTATTCCTGTGATCAAAGCTGAATGTTCATCATCATTACTCCAGTCTTCAGTGTCACATGATCCTTCAGAAATCAGGATAATATGATGATCTGATGCTCAAGACACATTTATGATTATTATCAATAATGAAAACAGTTTATTTTTCCATGGAAACTGTAAAACATTGTATTTTTCAAGATTCTTTGATGAATAGAAAGTTCAAAAGAACAGCATTTAATTGAAATGTAGTATTTTGTAACAATATAAATGTCTTTACTGTCACAATCTTTCAACAAAAAAAAACCGAGATGTAAATCCAACATTGATGAGACTCTTGAATATGAGCTGCTGTGGACAGATGTGCAACTCTCTGATAAACCAGTCTGATGCTGAAGATTAGTTCCTGAAGTTAGAGCCGTATTACAGGCATCCGAGGGTTCAAGTGTAAGTATTATTAGATGATGGACAGAGTAGAAGGTCTTACCTGCAGATTCACTGATGCTTCTTCACACACTCACACACTCCTGTCAGACGCTGTTCCTCACGGATCTGGGAAACTCCTGACTGACGGGGAGAAAGAGGAGAGAGAGTATGTGTGTGTGTGTGTGTGTGTGTGTGAGAGAGAGGGAGAGATTGAGAGAGAGAGGGATAGAGAGAGAGAGAGAAACAGAGAGAGGGAGAGAGAGAGAGAGGAAACATTCTTCAAGAATGAGGAAATTTTACAGCTTTCTCTCTCTCTCTCTCTCTCTCTGTTTCTCTCTCTCTCTGTTTCTCTCTCTCTGTTTCTCTCTCTCTCTCTGTTTCTCTCTCTCTCTCTGTCTCTCTCTCTCTCTCTCACACACACACTCTCTCTCTCTCTCCCTCTCCCTCTCCCTCTCTCTCTCACTGATGTAATTCTATGTGCTTTACTGGTCCCTGTTGGGCGGATCATTTCGATGGAAAACATCTGATTTTTTAGATATTTTGAATGACCAGTTGAATGTTTTATGCCTTTGAACTAATCTCTGCATATTCCTCCATCGCTTGAACTTTTTAAATCCTATTTGTGTTATAATTTACCATTGTCTCACATGAACACACGGCCCTGATTATTCCTGATCTCAGTTTGCTTCAGGACAGAAACATCTTTTAATATTTACATGTTCCTCTTAAACTGCAGCTGTGGCAAATGAATACTAATAAAACAAAAACAATAATGCATTTAAAAGTGCAGCACATGCATTGCAAAAAAATAAAAAATAAAAAATCTTACTTAGTCTTGCATTTCATTACAAATATCTAAACATTGTTAAGTAAAAATACATTTACTGGAGAAGCAAAATGAATTAAGATATTAAGATATTAAAATTAATCAAAATGACACAAAGAAACAAGAAATCTCAAACAAGAACTAATATCTCTCAGTGGAGTCAGAATAATCATCTTCTTTTCCCTTTGAATGTTTATTTTTCTGACTCCACTGACAGATATTAGTTTTTTTTTCTTCCAGTAAACAAGACTTAAAATATTCAGTCATTTTGTTTCTCCAGTAAATATATCTTGATTTAAGAATGTTTAGATATTTTATCAGTTTTTGCAGTTTGAGTATTTTTCGATCATGTACTAAAGGGCTAAAATCAAATACTCACATTCACATATTTGTCAGAGCCTTTTATCAAAAGGGACTTACAGCATATTAAACTATATTTTTCTCTTCCTAGATCTTTAGTTTAGTTTCCTTACCTGTTTAGTTGCCATATTTACTCATTTGCTGGCTGATTAGTCGCACCTGTTCCTTGTTTTCTCCCTCATTCAGTGTGTTTCCGTGTCAGGGTTGGGTTGGTGCAGATCTTCAGCTGTCCGGAAGAGTCACGTCACTTTATGGATCTGTCCTCTTTCTTCTCTCTTCTCTTCTCATCAGTTTGTCTCCTCCATCTTTCCCACACACACACACTCTTTTCTCAATGGCAGCTTCTTCATCCGAGTCTGACGTCAGTCAGTGATGCTCATTTACACCTACAGAACGAGTGAAAGGTCAGCTTTCAATGGCGGTCAGTGTTCAGATGTTTCATCTCTGTCCTGAATCCGCTTTAATGTGTGACTCCGCAATAATCCAGCCGTCGAATCGTGTTAGCGGCCCCTAAGATAATAACTAATGATTTTTACAATGGAAGTGAATCAATCAAAAACTTGTTTAAACTGGACAATAACTTTATTTTATATCTGCTGTAAAGCCTAAACAATCTCTGTTACCGTAATCTCCTGTTATCACTGTAAAGCTGCTTTTGAATCTGTATTGTAAAAAGCTCTATACAAATGCAGGTGACTTACATACAATACACGTACCATCCATTTACATAACTCTTAAAAATAAAGCTTCCAAAAGGGGTTTTTCCATGTTATGGAAAAGGTTATAGGTTTTCCACTATAATGAACCTGGAAAGGTTCTGTGGATGTTTAAGGTTATTAATGGAACCATCAGTGCTCATAAAGAACCGAGATGTTAAATGTTTTCACAACTGGAAGTCTATATTTGTCACGCAGGAGGAAAATGATCACAAGGACACTCGACACTGTCATCTGTCGAAGGAGCTGATCTGATCCTCCATTCTGTCTCAGACACACTTTTAATGATTATACAGTACACTGCAGCGACGTCTGAAGCACACAAGATGGTTTTTGTGGATCTGGAGTATTTTGGAGCAGTAAACTCTCCACAGACTCTCAGGATCTTGAAAACCAATCGTTCAGAATGAAAACAGAAAGTGTTTCTGACGTTCTCCAGTTTCGGCTCTGCAGAGAAGACCATTTGTCCAATGAATACATCATCATCATGCAGACGGTGACACTAAACATTTCGTCAGCTCGCCTCATTAGCTCGACTTTAACTAGCCATTCCTCCACGAGCGACTCTTGCGCAGGTGTTGCTGAGTGCGAGAGGAGGAGGAGGAGGAAGAGGAGGAGGAGAAAGAGTAGGAAGAGGAAGAGGAGGAAGAGGAAGAGGAAGAGGAGGAAGAGGAGGAGGAGGAGGAAGAGGAGGAAGAGGAGGAGGAGGAGGAGGAGGAAGAGGAGGAGGAGGAAGAGGAGGAAGAGGAGGAGGAGGAGGAAGAGGAGGAAGAGGAGGAAGAGGAGGAAGAGGAGGAGGAGGAGGAGGAGGAAGAGGAGGAGGAGGAAGAGGAGGAAGAGGAGGAGGAGGAGGAAGAGGAGGAGGAGAAAGAGTAGGAAGAGGAAGAGGAGGAAGAGGAAGAGGAAGAGGAGGAAGAGGAGGAGGAGGAGGAAGAGGAGGAAGAGGAGGAGGAGGAGGAGGAGGAAGAGGAGGAGGAGGAAGAGGAGGAAGAGGAGGAGGAGGAGGAAGAGGAGGAAGAGGAGGAAG